>VZQC01007008.1:3849734-3884941 GCA_009823505.1 Rhizomys pruinosus | reverse complement strand
AATTTAAATTCTGGCTTAAAAGCAGAATTTGCTCCATAATTTTTCTTGACTAGATAAGTATATTTTGAAAAAAAAAAAAAAAAAGTAATGACTTTTAACCAACATTGAAACATAGCTGTATATAAAAAATGATCAGTCACTTTTCACTTATGAACAATAAATAATAATAATTAACTGTGCAGGTCATGAAGTAACCAAGCAGGGTAATAACACTCTGCCTTAAGGTTGAAAAAATGACAGTAAAGATTAGTATCTTAAGGACCCAGAGAACCTGAGTTTATTAAATGATATAGAAGGTATTAATTTCTTGGTTTCTTCCCCAAATTATATTCTAACCATCTTATAAACACATTCCAAATATGCATACTCACGAGGATTCCTTCAGATCAGGTGCTTAAAATGAACATGTACCAGTTACAGAAGAGCATCTGAAGTTTTTGTAAACAGGCAGTTTTATATTCACCTTCTTTGGAAATCTGCTCATTTGAGACTAACACATTGCAGAAAACAAGTCGCCTTCTTTCTAACTTTTCACATTTTGCTTTTAAACACAGATTGGTTATATTCAATTTGTTTATTCACGTGTATGTAAATAAGAAACCTTTAGCTATATTCACGTGTATCGTTTAATGTAAAAATACCTGAATTAATGAATGTTCAGAGGGAGGGAAAAGGCATTTTTACAAGAGTAACTGAAGTAAAAAGAGAAGAATTTATTTTTTTAATTTTTATTTTATTTTTTTATTTCTGTATGTGTACGAACGTACTGTCTCCATGTAGGTTTGTGCACCCGTGTTGTGCAATGCCACGGAGGTCCGAAGAGGGTGTCAGATTCCCTTGGAACTGGAGTTCTCCTGGAATTGGAGTTTCAGACGGTTCTCAGCCACCATGTGGGTGCTGGGGATCGAACCCGGGTCCTCTGCAAGAGCAGTCGGCACTCTTGACCGCTAGGCCATCTCTCCAGCCCCAAAGAGAAGAATTTAAAAGAATTCATTTAAAAAGCCTAAGTTCCTTGCCTCTCCATTTGTCTAAATGGTCAAGTGTTACATATTAACTTCATATTAAGAACTCACTGGGCACCTAGAACTGCCAGCATCTCCTGAGACAGTGTTAAAAAGTAGCAATATTTTTGCAATGAAAGTGTATTTGAGTTAATCCACATACAAGTGTTTCTTTTTAATATTTCACATCGATTCTTTTTCCACTTTGATTTAATGTAAATGTGTGTCCTCCCAAGATGGCACCTTTGTAATGACTCACACAGAAAAGTGGTTCCACAAATGTGAAAAATCATTGCTACCATAGCATGAATAGTATAATTGTGTTAAAATTTATAACCTCCAAAAAATGAATATGCAAGTCCTGATTTAAGACTATCAGAATGAGAAAGTGCAGGTGTACATGAAAGTGTTGTCTATCCTGATGAGAAATGAATAGTCTAAATTTCAAGAATCAGGACACAGGAACAGGTGAGAGCTGCTGTTCACTGCCACTGGCTTTACACCAAGCGCCGTTCTTACTCCACAGGCACAGGCGCACGTGTAGCTCTCACATCTTGTTACATTGTTCTGTAAGAACATTATTTAAATATATTAATTTACTTCCTTTAAAAACCTTAAAATTAGGAGCTGGAGAGATGGCTCAGCAGTTAAGAGCACTGGCTGGTCTTACACGGGACCCGGGTTCAATCCCCAGCACCCACATGGCCTTCTTTTGACTCTGTGGGCATTGCACGATACAGGTGCACTTACACACTTGCAGACAATACATTCATACACATAAAATTAAAATAATACTTTTAGTGAGAAATGAGCAAATTTGGCTCTCCATAATAACGGATCTTCTCTTGGACCCTGAGCACCCAGGTTACTAGGGCTTATTCAAGCAAGAAGCAACCATGTGACCCAGGCATGACAAACCAGATACAGTGGGAGGGCCCTTTGAGGGCTTCGGGTCTCTGGCTGTGTGGGGCAGGTGGACAGGTTGTCCCTTCCTATAGCCTTCTGCTGCTCAGGCTAAATGACGACAGGAGCGTGAGGGCCAATAGGAGGCGTGAAGGAAGGGAGGGTGGGGGGCTATTGGATGACCCCATACTTTGATAAAAACAGCCTGTACCCTGATGGCATACTTCTCTCACTCTCAGGATGGTTCAGTAGCACAGCACTTGTCTAACATGAACGAGGGCCTGGGATTGCTATGCAACCCCACACAAAATACAGAGGAGGAAGAAAATGATGGATTGGGATAAAGACAAAGGTGATAAAGCACTTGTTACACAAGAAACGGGGCCTGCGTTCGGATTCCCAGTACCCATGTAAAAATCTTAGCATGCCACCACATTCATGTAATCCCAGCAGTGAGGCCCAAAAGGAGACAGTTCTCGTGCCTGTTGGCTGGACGGTCAGGCCCAATTAATGAGCTCCATGCCAAGGACAGGCACTCCCCATAAGACACGTTGGACAAGCATCAAGGAAGACAGCTACTGTCAACCTCTGGGTTTTACAAGTGTACACACACAACTGTATACACAAACACTACCCACATACACACTCCTGCTCAAGCCCCGGTCACTCCTGGGGCTATGTGCACACGACTCCCATCCGGCCCTGATTCCGCCAGCTGAAGCCGGGACAGGAAGCTTCCCTTCCCAGCTGGCCCGAGCTTCCCAAATGTGACAGAGCAGAGGTTTTTCAACAAAGCCTGGCTCTCCCAGAGGCTGCAGGCCACCTTCCCCTGCCAGGGAGACCAGGGGAGGACTGTGTATTCCTCCTGAGGATCTATCCTCGGTCCAGCTCAGGCCCCTTCACCCAGCACATGGGCCCTCCTGCCTGCCTCAGGCCTTCCTGTCTCACCCCTCCCTTCCTCTCTTCTTCAACAAGTACCACACAGAGCTCCACGCCTGTGCTGGGCTCCTCCCTGCTGATGGAAGGGCCTACATTCCCAATGCAGGCCCCCATGTCTGATGGCTATTGTTGGTTAATCTCTCTTTTGTGATGAGCAGGAACCAAGCGGCCCTGCTTTGGGAGGAGGGGGCACAGCCTGCAGGTGCTGTGAGGAGCTCATCTCTCAGCGCAGAGACCAGCAGGCTGCTTCCCGCAGCCTAGCCCCAGTGATATTTTCAGCTNTTTTTGCATCCCTTAAGTAAACAATCATATCATCAGCAAATAGGGATAGTTTGACTTCCTCTTTTCCAATTAGTACTCCTTTAATATCCTTTTCTTGCCTTATTGCTCTAGCAAGTGTTTCAAGCACTATGTTGAAGAGGAGTGGTGATAGGGGGCAGCCTTGCCGGGTTCCTACCTTTAAAGGGAATGTTTCTGTCATTTCCCCATTTAGGATGATATTGGCTGTGGGTTTCCTGTATATGGCTTTGATTAAGAACTTAATTTTTTAATGGTCAGGGACAAAGTCATCTAGTCAAGGCCAGCTTCTCAGGAAATAATGTTACTAAGGAGACACATTTTAAAACTAGCATATTGTGGGGCTGGAGAGATGGCTCATCAGTTAAGAGCACTGGCTGCTCTTGGAGAGGCCTGGGGTTCAATTCCCGGCACCCACATGGCAGCTAACAATTATCAGTAACTCCAGTTCCAGGGGACTCCAACGCCTTCTTCTGACCTCCATGAACATTGCACGGTATGGGTGCACTTACATACATGCAGGCAATACACCCATACACATAAAATAAAAATAATAAATAAGATATGAAAAAGTAGTAAAGGGACAGGAGGAGGTCAGTGGTATTTTCCACCTTGCAAAATAACAACCCCTCCCTAGGTTAGCAAATAACAGGAAACCAGTTGGTTGCAGTTCCAGAAAGAGTCACCCTGAGGGGCTGGCCCCCAGGGCTCCTGCAGACCAATATGCTAGGCATTTCCCCATTTCCAAAACAGCCAATCTGTGTAAAGGTCACTCCAAGTGACCAATGGAGTAATGACCAGTTGCTGTTGCTGTAACCTGCCCTGTTCTAAATGTATATGTCAGGGTGTGAGCTCCAGAAGCCCATTGGAATGCAGAGACACCTAAGACCTGGGGCCCAAGAACCTGCTCTACCAGGCCACCACCGATTACTCAGGAATCTTCCACCTTGCCTTTCGACCCACCCCACCCTCACTGAATCGCACTCCCACCTTCTCCCTTAAATTCCCAAGCCAGACGCCATTCTGTGCTTGGCTCTATCTTTCCCCTGAGCTTAGCCCCAGCTACCCTGAATTAAACTTTGCTCCGAAGAACTTAAACCTCGTGGCCTTTCATTCCAGGAGGTGGGGGGGGGGGAGTGCGCTATAACCTTACAGTATAAAACCAGAATACTGGGATTGTTCGGGGTTCGCCTCCCCCATGCTGTACAGGCGAACCCTGGCGTGTCGGCAGATTAAACCTCTTGCTTTTGCATCCAGATTTGTCTCTGTGTGTCTCACTCGGGGATCTCTAGAGAGTAAAGCTCGTTTTGGGTCTTACAGTAGCAGATTGTCCAAGGAATGTAAAAACTGGGTACTGCCCGCTGCTGCAATGTTTAGGCAGCAGACCACCTTTGTAGAAAGTGGAGTCTGAACGTTTCCGTCAGAAACAGCACTGAGATGAGCCCAAGCCCGCCGCACTTGCCTCAGAACCTCGGCGAGTAGCTACAGAGTACTGTGTCCACAGAGACTACGCCCACAGGCTGCGCAGGCCCATGATGAGCAGCTCAGAGCAGCTCAGTTTAATACGAAACGAGGGGAAAAGCTGACTGTCCAACCATAGGGAGCAGACAGAGAAACCAGAGTCCAGGAAGGCCAAACTAAGTCTGACCAGGAAATGTACCTCCTCGCTTTTGTGCACATGCAAGAATCTGCGTGCGTTTTTACTCGGGTTGGGTGTGAGGTTTCAATGACTTCAGGGGATGTAACTGAAAATTAATTTTAGCCATGTTTGTACCAGATCTTCAGTAGTGTGGGATCCTACAAGCTGGGCTCACACTCTCCACTCTGAGGGTGTGCTGAATAGCTTTAGTGTCAACTTGACACACCTGGGTTGAGGGAGCAATTGCCTCCATTGGCCTGTGGCCATGTCTGTGGGGTATTTTCTTGAGCAGGTTGTTCTGTATTGCATAAGAAAGCAGGCTGAGGGCTGGAGAGATGGCCTAGCGGTTAAGAGCGCAGACCACTCTTGCAGAGGACCCGGGTTCGATCCCAGCACCCACATGGCGGCTGAGAACCGTCTGAAACTCCAATTCCAGGAGAGCTCCAGTTCCAGGGGAATCCGACACCCTCTTCTGAACCTCCAAGGCACTGCACGACACGGGTGCACAAACTTGCATGCAGACAGTACATTCATACACATACAGAAATAAATAAAATTAATTAAAAAAAAAAAAAAAAAAACAAAGCAGGCTGGGCAGCCGCATAGGAGCACCAAGTCAGTAGCAGCCGTCTCTCCATGGCTGTGCTTCATGCATTCACTGCCACCAGGTGGGTACTGGCACCTGAGTTATTTACCGCTTGGGCTCCCTCAGTGACTGAATTTATGACCTGCGGAGATGTAAGACTGAATAAACATCTATTCCTCCCCAATGTTGGGTATTGGGTCAGAGTGATTCGTGTCATCACAGCTAATTCATAGCTAAGAACAGGGGACCATACGGGTCACAATGTGACTCAAATAAAGCCTTAACGTATATGAACAGAAGTTTCTTATAATGAAACCTGGTGAGGGGAATAAATGATGATGATTAAGAAATGTTTTGTATGATCACGTCTATAGCAAAATTTGCAATAAAAATGTCATATTTGAAAAAGAAGGGGTCTGGTGAGTGCGCCATTCACTGCCAGGAGCCCATGACCTTATCCAGAGTGGTTTTGGTCTGATTACACTAGGTCAAGGAGTTTTGATGTCCTCTGTGTACCATCTCTTTTTTTTAATTTTTCTTTTTATTAATGTGTTCAATGTGTATGAATGTACTGTTCTGCATGTTGGTTGGTTTTGTCATGCCATGTCATGCGTTGCCGGGAGGTCAGAAGAGAGCGTCAGATTCCCCTAGTACTGGAGTTTTAAGAATGGTTCCTTAGTCACCCTGTGGGTGGTGGGAAATTACAACCGAGTGGGGTCCTTTGCAAGAGCAAAGAAGTTGGTGCTACTCTTAACCACTGAGTCCATTTCTTATCTTCGACACTGAGGCACCTGTAGGCCATGCTCCTATTTGAGGAGGGGCAGCAGTTTCGATTCCACAAGGAATCACGTGTAATTTTGTACTGCTTTGTTCCCCTTTCATTTGATGTTGGGGGTTTTAATACATAAATAAGCATCTAAAATGCTTTCATGAACAGGTCGAGACCCCCTGTCTCACAAAAGACAAAAAAAAAAAACAAAAAACGATCAAATGTTTCTTTTAAGCTTTCATCAAATGGAAATCGATTTGTGCGTTATTCATGCATACATGCCGCATTGTCTGCGGAGAAGGGCAGGGAGGTGTAGGACAAGTTGATAACACCTTTCAATTCAAAACCAGAGGATAACACAGGGCCGAGTATTTGAAACCCAACACTTGATACCACGCTTCTTTGTTCAGATTTATTTTTGCCATTTTTCTTCTGTGACCTGGCCTGCTCCCTCTTCTCACCCTCCTGGCTGGACCACAGTGAGACGTCAAAGAGCACTGTAAATGCAGAACCACATGAATGTCCACACAAGCTATGGATCAGCAGTTCTGAGGACACTTTGGTCAGAGCACTGAATGAAGTGGACTATTCCTAGACTCAAATTCAGTCTCATGTTGGAGGTTTGGCTAGACAAGCAGGGTTCTCCACTGAATGGGCAAGGATGGGTCCTCTGTCCTGGGTCTCCACATTTTTAGGGATTTGGCAGGACAGGGATCTTCTCAGTGTGTCATGAGGGGCTTCTGATGTCATCTGAGGAACTAGCAGAGACAAACTTCTTCCCTTTCCTCACTCTGAAGCAGCTCTCAAGCTTCCGCCTGGCTTGATGGCTTTACCCGGTCTCTCTGGTCTTTGACTGTCCTGCTTCCCTGGGTCCCTTCTCCCCACTGATTTGGTATTGTCCCTGTGGGAGCTCAGTGCTGGTGTCAGGACCCATCAGACAGTCTCTTCTCCTAGGCCAAGTTTGACCCTGGTCTGGGGGCTGGGTGGCTTTTATTAGGCAGGAAGCTAGCAGACTGCAGGATAGCTTATACTCTTTCTGGCATCAGCAAAGACAAGTTGGTTTTTTCTTTTTTCTTTCCTTTTGAGTGGCTCTTCTACGTGGATAAGCCAATGGGTAGTGTCTCAGACCTTCAAAATAAACTTTAGAAGACAGATTGGCTTATGCCTTGTAATCGTCGATGGGACACCCCGATAGCTAGTATATGTGGAGTTTATTTGCTGAGTTCTTTGATAACGTGTGGAGTGGCTGGAAAGGACGACAGTATATAGACGGATCCAGAGGGAGCTAATTATATAGGGTGTATTGCCAGTTGGTGCTCGATCTTCTGACACATGTTGGCTAATGTCTTCAGGGTCAATATGCCTAATCACCGTCCACTCATGATATGAAGTCGAGTTATGCGTTTTACGATGATACTAGGGTTGGATTAGGACGGACGCAGACTATTTGAGAGTCACCTTGCTTTTCTGATGTCATCCAATGTGATCACAATATGTTGCGTCGAAGGATAGCGTCTTTGTGGCTGCGCTAGTATGCGCCTTGAGTCTTTATGTTTCATGAGCTTTGGATAATTTTCAGGTGTATGTATTTCTATCATTTTTTCCCCAGTCCTCTCCTCTCTCTCTCTCTCTCTCTGCTCTCTCTCTCTCTCGGTCTCCCTATCTAATCTCTGTCTCTCTCCTTTTTCTTTGTCTTGGATAAATTCTTCAAAAGGTGTATGTATTTTAATCTTTCCGCGGAAGTCCTCTCTCTCTCTCTCGTCTTTCTCGTCTTCTCTCGTCTCTCTTCTCTCCAATCTATCCTGTCTCTCTCCTTTTTTCCCTTTGTTCACTTGCATTCCCTCTCTTGACCTTGCATGTGTTTGTTTGCTTGACTGAAAATGTTTTCTGTAGACTGCGCTGTCCTCAATTAACCATGTGAACCAGGCAGACCTGCACTCCTGACCCCCTGCATCCCCTGCCAGGTTCTGATACTGCAGGTGTGTGCAGTCATATCTTGGTTAAGCCTCCTACAATTCATTTGGAGATCAAGAAGTGGGTACAAAGCAAACAGTATTTCACAAACCATCTGGCAAGGCGCAGTAAGAGCAGATTTGTGTTGGCGTGGATGTTCTATTTAGAAAATTCTGTTCCCAGTTACCAGTTGAGGTCACATCTTCTCAGATCCAGTGCCTCTGTACGTCTCACTTCTTTCGCCATTCAAGAATGTCAAGCAACAAATTTGGGGTTTTAACAGATCAAGAAATATAGAGTCATCTGTAATCAGGAGCCAGGTTTTTCGGATAAGACTAATACAGAGATGAACTTTAAATCTAGTAGACTGTTCAAAGAAATGAACTGCCCGGGTGGTGCCCGCTGTTGCCAGGTGTGGCAGCAGCCTGCCTTTGCAGCAGGTGAGGAATGAAAAGTTCCAGTTTTCCAGAATGGTCAGCAACTGCAATGAAATGTGCCCAAGTGGGGCACAGCTAACCCAGGACACCAGTGGGCTGACCACCTAGTACTGTGTCCACAGTGACTGTGCAGGGCCACGAGGAGCAGGTCAGAGCTGCTTGGTTTAACAGCAAAGCAGGAAAAGAAGTGACCACCCCCAAATTGGGAGCAGACAGGGTAGCCAGGGTCCCCAAGTTGGGAGCAGACAGGGAAACCAGGGTCCCCAAGTTGGGAGCAGACAGGGAGAACCATGGCTCTCAAAGGTGGGAGCAGACAACGGAAACCGGGTCTGAATTGGAGAGGCAGACCAGGTAGCCAGGGTCCGCAAGTTGGGAGCACGACAGGAAACAGGTGTCCCAAAATTACAGACAGACAAGGGAAACCAGGGTCCAGGAATCCAGGTCAAGCTCTGCTTCCCAGAGACAAAGGTGTTTGGTGGTTTTGAATGGAGAGTGTCTCCCCACTATTGTTATTCAAGTATTGGGTCAGACATTTTTTTCCCCTGTTGGTGGCATTGTTTTTGGGAGAGTACGTTGGAAGGTGTAGGCTCGATAGGGAATATACAGTCACCCTGGGCGTTGCGGGCTTTAAGAGTTTAAACATCGCCTTAAATTAGGTCTCAATGGTCTCTTCTGCCTCTCAAGTATTAACACTGGAAGATGTGGACTCAGCTTTCTGTGACTCCCAGCTCCTGCACGATGCCCTCCTGCACCAGTGTGACTCTATTCCCTGGAACGCATCAATTGTAGCTCAACTAAACTCACTATCTTGTTTTATAAGGTTACACCATTAGGGGTCATTGGTGGCTTTTATACTACAGCAACAAGAAAAAGACTGAGCAATCACCAGGAGAAAATAAACAGCGAGAGGTATTGTGGGGTACATGGAAATAATACCTGCGTAGAACTAAACAAGCACTGAGCGCATGTGAGGACAGAGCCTAAGAGACGAAGGAACGGCAATCCTGGATACCTTTCCGGTGAGCTAGATGCTGACCGCACGAAATACTTCTAGTTGCTGATGTCTGTGCATTGTGAAACGATATGTGTGGCGTGGGCGGCATGTGCTTGGATGTGCAGGTTTCAATGCTCCTCAGGCGACCAAAATGAACTGATTTTAAGCGCCTCATGTGCGCAAAAGCCCAAAAACACACGAATTTTTTCCCCGGGCTCACCTCCTCCCCCCCACCCAGAAGCGTTCTAGGGATCCGCCTTACATCTGTTTGCGCATCGGACCTTCCCTAGAGTGTGGACAGCACAGGCATCCTGGTCCACACTTTCCCACTGTATGGAAAGCAGAGCAGCAAAGACCATCAACCAAGACAACTCCATGCGAACAACAGTCTATTGGGTAACAGACTGTGGGCTGCCTCTTCATTCGGGCTGGGATCAGAAGAACAACCTGCAGCAGAGTCAGGCTGTACTTTGTATAGACCAGTTAGGGGCTGTTGTAGCATCCTTCCTATTTAACTACACCTATGAGATGTAGGCTGGGCAGCTTAGCCTGTGATTAGTTGGTCTCCGGACAAGCAGAGGAACTTGCCCAGGCTGAGTTCAGACCTACCATTTTAGAATATTGGGAGCTGCACCATTATTTTAGGAGTCTGCCAGCACCCTAATGTTCCAGCCTTTTGTTGATAATAAGGGGTGATAGTGGTCTTTCTTTAGCTACTTTCTGCTGGACAGAGATGTCAGCAAAGAGGGGGGGGTCTCAAAGGGCTGGAACATTGGTCTGAAGTGTGGGGGTCAGGAGGAAAAGCAGTGTTAGGAGAACTGAGGGAATTTGGTTTAGAGCATNGGGGAGGGAGAGCAGAAATTTGGAAGGAAAAGAGGGTAGGGTTGGATCTAGTAGGGGTTGGGATGGTGGAAATATCAAAATGCCCTGTGTAATATTTCCAAAGAAAAACAAGATTTCTTTAAACATGTTTTTAATTTATAAGACTAAGCTTTCTCTAGGTGTGGGTAATGATTCAGCCATGAATGTCTGCTGTTTACATTTCTTCCTTACAAGACACTACAGTTGTACTGTAAACAGTTCACCTAGTCTGGGCCCTATCAGCAACCAGGCATGCCTGATGGGGAAGTAGTGGCAACTCATACACTGACTCTGAGGCTTTCAGACCTGGGAACCTGAAATGTTGGTTGTGGTAGTACTTGTATGGCTTTGTTTCCTCTTGGCTCTGGGCTGGGTGAGGGAATAAGGGCTCCTCACACTAAGCTTTCCATAGGTAGGGAGACGCTTGACAATCCTGTGGTAGAATAGAAAGTGATTCTGGATTATAGAGAGCTGGATTAAATGTGACTCCCAACTATGGTCCTCTAATATTAATTTTGTTTTTAAATAAATCATTAGTAGGAGTAATGGGAGACTCCATTTGTATTAGAACTTACTAAAGTCTTTATAAAATATCTCTTATCTACAGACTGATGAGACCAATTGTCATTTGCCTGCAGTAGACAACAAAGGGCCTGAGAGAAATTTCCTTCCCTCTATAAAATGCTTTAATTACACGAGAGTATAATATTAACCAGTAATTGTTTATAGAGTTGAAAAAGCATCTGAAAGAGCAGTAAAGTAGAAGTTAAAAAAAGATATCTTGTGTGGATGAGAAAAGAAACAGACAGCATTCTTTTTTTTTTTTTATTTTTTTTATTTAGTTTTGTATGTGTATGAATGTACTGTCTGCATGTAGGTTTGTGCACCCATGTCGTGCAATGCCGTGGAGGTCAGAAAAGGGTCTCAGATTCCCCTGGAACTGGAGTTCTCCTGGAATTGGAGTTACAGACGGTTCTTAGCCACCATGTGGGTGCTGGGGATTGAACCCGGGTCTTCTGCAAGAGCAGTTGGTGCTCTTAACCGCTAGGCAATCTCTCCAGCCCCACAGACAGCATTCTTAAGACTGTTTGCTGTAAATCACAGAGCCAATGCTGAGTTACCTCTAAGAGTTGTTGGGGAGATTTCTGAGATACCAGACTCTCTAGGAGTACTGCCTCAGCTTTTGACTCTATGTCAGAATGGAAAGATGCTATTGCTGAAGACATTGGATACTTTGTAAGACCAGAATCCAGCCTTACTTTTGAGAGACCCCTGAGTGAGAGATGCGGAGACAAGTCTCGCTGCAAAAGCAAGAGGTTTATTACTCTAGTGCACCAGGCCTCGCCTGTACAGGGGGAGAGGCAAAGCCTGAGCAATCTCTGAACACAGGTTTTATACACTTAAGGCAGGGCAGGGATCGAACCCCGGTCTCCTGTGTGACAGGCGGGGATACTCAGCATGCCTGGGTCTACAGGTGGCTTGGGGCCAACACCCTCAGGTTGGTTCTTCCTGGAATTATAACTGACTGTGGTTTTCTGTTATTTGCTAACCTAGGGAGGGGTTGCTATCTGCTAAACTATTTTGCAAAGTGGAGAATTCCACTGGCCTCTTTCTGTCCCTTCAACTTCATTTGTAGGAATGGATATATCAAGGTGGAAATGAAATGAAGCTCCTTACTTCTAGTGGTTTTTCTATTGCCAGACATATTGCATGGGCTTCTCAGGAATACTTGTAGGTTTGTTTTGTGTGTGTGTGTGTGTGTGTGTGTGTGTGTGTGTGTGGTGTGTGTTTTGTACTGGGCACCTGGGAATGCAGATATTCCTAACTGGTTAACATCCTGAGACAAAGAAACTGTAACTACTCAGCCTTATCATGCTGGCATCCCAGCCACAACTCAAGGAATATAGCAGAGATGGGATCAGGGAGTAGAAAGAATGTAAGAGTGAGATTGGGAAGGGGTGTTGTGAAATGCTGTCTTTTTTTTTATTTAGTGCACTTCATACAACATTTCTTAATCAAATTTAGACTCATTCCGCCATCCACGCCCACCCCTTACTTCCCCCTCTCCCAACCAGAGCTCATGGATTCTGTCATACATGTTAATTCCTGTCTTGGAAATGCTGTCTTTTGAACAAGACATGGCTATTTCATTCTGAAATCATAGCAGCTTCTGTATAAGGCATACGGGAAACTATATTCACAAAATAAAAGACATACTTTCTATGCTCTATCCCATATTAAAACCATTGATAGCTGTTTACTTCGAGGGGAGGGAGAATTATTATTCTTTTAGGACATAGCTATTGTGGATTTTCCATGCTGTGGAGGATGGCCCCACACCAAGCATATTGGCAGGATTAATTAGACAAAATATTTTATCAAAACTGAAAAAAAGGGAGACATTAGGTTTGAGGAACACATGGAGTGGTATGAGAGGGAATGGTGGTAGATATCACATATTTAATTGTATATATACATGCAATTATCAAAGAATAAAACATGAAAATTTGAATATATATTTATAAAAATTGAAAAAAATTAGTCATCAGGGAAATGCGAGTCAAAGTTCATTAATATTCTGATTCTTGTCAGAATGGGTATTTTTGTCCCTTTGAGATAGGGTCTCATCCTGAAGACTGCTTAGAATTTTGAGTTTCAAGGCTCCCAATCTCTGCATAAAAATTCTACAATCAGTAACTATAAATGTGCAATAATCTTTGTTAGATATATTTTCCAATTTTGGAAAAATTAAGATTATTTTTAGTATTTTTCCCTAACTGTACTCAAAGTTTTACATGTGCAGCATCATATTTATCATCTCAAGAATGGAAAACTGGGAGCGTCATAACTGACAGATGTATTAGAAGAAGAAATGTATAGAGGCAGCAAAAATGTACAAGAAAAACAATAATAATTTACTATCAACCCATTCTCTCCTTAACCTGTAAAGACAATTTCAGGAGCACAGATTTTAGATGCTAATTCTGAATCCAGATCCTCACTCTTGAACTACAAGGATTTTAACTATTGACTAGCTAGCTCCCCACCTTAGCTTAAACTCGCATCTTAATTTTTTTTTTCTTTTGGTCTTTTTGAGACAGGGTCTCCCTTTAGTCCTGGAATTCATTATGTAGACCAGGCTTGCCTTGAACACACGGAGATCTGTTTAAAACTCATACTTTAAATATAGATAAATACCCAAATCTTTTTATTGACAATATAATTTTTGGTAATTAAAAATACCTAGTTTAGCGTGAGCTCTGGTAGGGTGGGGGGCAGAGAGGGAGGCACCGGTCTAGATTTGATTTGTAATATATTTTTCTTTGAAATGCACAGAGCTTCCATAAAACATTGGCTTTAAACAATATCATGTTTTAGGTTCTTTTATTTACAGCTTTGAGGAAATTAAAATAATAAAAATTGATTCACATTTAAACATATAATGGAAAATTTTCTGAATAATCATGATGATTTCCAACAGGGTTGATTTACTGGAGTACAGTCAACAAGAAAATAATCCACCGCATACCACAACTGGTCACAAACAGACACTATCTGTGGATTGCCTAAGATTAAGTCACAAATGTACAGTGTAACCTCTACACCTAAGGCTCATGGAACATAGAACAAGGGGTAAAAAGGACAGTAACATATTTCTTGGTTTTCATTAATGAAAATCTCTCACAAAACAGAGGGCCAGAAAAACAAAAGGTCACAAATGGCCAAAGTCTAGAGGGGATTATGAGTCTATAGAATTTAAATTCTTGGACAGGACTCCTGTATTAAATTCCCCCCATCCATGGCTCAGGAACCATTATGGAAGAGTGGGCAGAAAGATTATATGTGCCAGGGAAGAGATACAGGATGATATAGAAATAGAGTCCTACAAGCTCATATGAACATAAAGCAATGGTGTTAGCATGCACAAGACCAATGCAAACTCAGAAGGAAAACAAAAACAAAAACAAAAACAAAAAAAAACAGTGTACAACTAGAGAAGTCCAATCTTAGCAGAAGACATATTGGGAGCTGATTACTCCTGGGTGAAGAAGAGCTGATCTTAGAGCCAGGGATTCTAGATAGCTAACTAGACCTCAGTAGATGAGCATGCACTCAGGAGCATCTGGGGACAATAATCTATACCGTATGCCTTAACACAAGTGAATGAATATATGAATTCCAGTGGGAAAGGCCTTGGGAGATACTAGAGGGGAAAGGGGTACAAAGATAATTAAGAGTGAAATGTTCTGAAGATATGTGGATCTCAATAACACTGTGCTATACTTTTCAGGGCAAAATCAGATTAAATAAACTGTAACCAATTGATTTCTACAAGATGTGTTTGGGGACTTTGGGACTACCCTGGTCAGCAAGGGATATTGGTAGAGTATGGTGGTTTGAATGAGAATATCCCCCATAGGCATCAAGTATTCACATTTTTTGTCCCCACTTGGTGACACTGTTTTGGGTGGTCTTAAAGGTGTGACTATGCTGGAGGAAGTACATCACTGGAGGCAGGCCAACAAACCGGCCCGGCGTGGTGGCGCACGCCTTTAATCCTAGCACTTGGGAGGCAGAGGCAGGTGGATCTTTGCGAGTTCAAGGCCAGCCTGGTCTACAGAGTGAGTTCCAGGACAGCTGGGACTACAGGGAGACCCTGTCTCGAAAAGACCAAAAAAAAAAACAAAGGTCAACAAACCTTGCCAGTATTCAGTTGCTCTCTCTCTCTGCTTCCTGGGCCTGTTTGAAGATGTGAACTTCAGCTTTCTGCTTCAGCTCCTGCTACCATGCTTCCCCTCAACAATGGATTCTAATTCCCTGGAGCCATCAAGAGTTAGCTGAAATTAACTCTTCCTTTTCCAAGTTCACTTGGTCATGGTTGTATTATCACAGCAACAGAAAAGTGAATAGTACATGAGATTACTAAACCTTTTTGCTTTATTTATTGTCTTGAAAATGTCACAGCAAGATCTATGTGCATGCTTTTGAGACACACCACATTTTTATAAAAATTAAACCTGTATTGCTTGAGGATACCTTTTAACAAACAGGTACTCAGTGTTTCCGGGTTTGTGGTTTAATACTTCTGATAAACTTCAAAAAGGATGTCATTTAATAGATTTGGCCATCTAGAAGATAATGAATAGAAGTGTAGTCTCATGGTCTGTTAATTTATGAGGCATTTGATGTATTCCTTTGTCAGGCAGGGTTTGGAAAGAAACAAAACGGATTGAGTGAGTACTTATATGATAAATGGAGACTTATTGGTTTGGCTTATGCAATAAGAGAATACAAAAATTTCCATCTACACAATGGAGAGACATTGTACAAAACGGCTTCTTGTCCACAAAGCTTGATGTTTCAGTATCCCCAGTCATGTTTTCAAAGCAGCTCCCTAGAGAGTTACTAGGTATTAAGTCCAATTGAAAGACCAAAGAAGCTGGAGAGGTTGACAGAAACAATGATAGATGCATTAATTCACTGAATAGAAGAGTCTGACAAATGGATACTCCTTTTCCATCAGACCATGTCTTGGGCGTGCTTTGAGGTTACAGGCAACAATGAGGGAGAGCCACTTAATCCTCTCTGGAAATACCATAAGTCATGTCCAAGGGTGCTTTTGTTAGATAATTTGAAACCTACAATTTTGATAATCAAGACCAATAATCATGATAGCTTATTTTTAAAAGTATGATAGTGAACAAGCCAAAGTATGGTGACTGCCACATATGTATGGTCATATCTATACCAATGTCATTACTTTGTATGCTGTTTAAAAGTGATAAAAAGTAGAATGAAAATTGTAGATATATGAAACTGTGCTGTGTTTATAGGGCAAAGAATAGCTCTTCCAGCACAGGTTCTGTAGGATGTCACAATGTGGGTGGCTGAAGGACCCTAAGATTCTACTTCAAATTAATCTGGATTTTTGACAGGCTCTAGCTATTTCTTATTTTGGAACCTGCCTAATATACTAATTTACTACTCACATCTATTTCTTTTTTCAACCTCCTAATTGATACTTTGTAACCTTCTCCATAAGTTCTGTGTCTTAGATATTATTTCTTTCAAGGATAAGTATTTACATTTCTTGTAGTGCCCCACATATGTTTAGGCTGTCCACTCTACTTTATATTATTTTCTGGAGAATTCCTTCTGAATGCTATTCACATGCCCAGTCGAACTTTTAAGCACTATAAGGACAAGATTTAGATAGTTTTTAGTTGGCAAGACCTTTTCATTGTTTTATCAGATGAAACCAGACAATGGACATAAGATTCTGAATGGTGTGTTTGAATTATAACCACAGATCTCTTCTGCTCACTTGTAAGCACTGAGATGCTCTCTTTGTGTAATAATCAGTCTCTATAGCTCTCTAAATTTAAGTAACTTTTACTGGAAGAAAGTACACACTTTGACATAACTAGGGGTATCTACATGTAATTTTTGTTCACATTTGTGATATGTTTCTGGTATAGTATGTCTTACATAAATTCTCTAAAACTTCATGGCTGTTAGAATTAGAATAAAACACTTAGATGCAAAAACACAAATATACTTGATTTTCACCTACTCTTTTCAGTAATTTCTAAGTGTATTTTTCAGAGGAACATTAAAAATGTCAAACAAGTGTTTTATGGTGACCTTTGGTGTTAACATAACCACGTCAAGAAAAAAGATAGAGAGGGCTGTTAAAGTATCACAGTACCTTTCAAGTCACTCTTTGAAAGTGCATCTAAGCTTATTTACTCCAAGTCTATCTTTAAAGATATGCATTTGGCCATATGTGGTAAAAATTCACTGGCAAGCATTCAGTGGAATGAACCCTAATAAATCATTGACAGCTGCAAACTGGTAAAAACAGAGTAAGAAAAATAAAGGGGAAAATACCCTGAAATTAAAATAGAACTCTTAAATTTTGCAGTTCTTAGTCTGGTAGAAAGTTGACTTCAGAAAGACTCCATATATTACTGTATCCAAAGGGAGCTGAGCTATTTTATTTATATTTATTTTGTTTTTAGTGGTGATGAATCTTCAGTGTAATCCATTGTTTAAAACTGACCAAATTATTATTTATTTTTGTTGGGAATTAAAATTCTTTTGCCTATTTCCCAAAGAGTCATAAGACAATCTTATATTCAAATGCCAGTAAAATAATTAAATCACCATCACTAGTATATATCCCACTGAGGTGAAAAAGTAGAAATACCATCTTGCCTGCTTCATTTAAATGAATTTAATTTAGATAAATTATTGAATAGTCACTTTACATTATAGTGCTGCTTTGGCAAATCCTCATTAAGCTGATTAATTTGTTATTTAATTCATTCAAGTTTTTAGGTCAGCAATTGTATGTTCTTAAGAGTATTTTTCTCTATACTAAATAGTATATATATATATATATATCATATAATATATTTAATGCTATAGTAAAATAATATATATTATATATATATATTTGGTCTTTTTGAGACAGGGTCTCCCTGTATCCTGGAACTCACTTTGTAGACCAGGCTGGCCTTGAACTCACAGAGATTCACCTGCCTCTGCCTCCCAAGTGCTAGGGTTTTAATTATATCAAACTTCAACAAAACGGAAAATGAATTGTAAGAATAACAAGCATTGCTAAAATTCTGTTTTCAACTCTAGTAAATCAAATTAGTTTAATACCCAAAAATGAATAAATATACTAAATAAGGTTCTCACTCAAATTACAGAGAAACAGCATATATCATGAATAAGCTACATCCTCAAACACAGTCTAAATGGGGATATTTCTTTCCACGCTCTCACTCTGATTTTCAGTTGCATGCTGCCCTCATTCTTTCCTGCAACAAATGAAATTTCATTAATAGAAGAGTACATGGGAACCGCATCAATGTATAATTCCCACTCTGGTTCTAATCTCAATATTGAGGAGAACTTTGCTTTGAAAACTCAGTGTAAATGCCCAAGAGAATGCACTATTGGCCTTACTCAGGTTATGTATCATTCTTAAAATTCTCTGTGTAGCATGGACATTGATGGGCTTTTTCTAGTCAAATGTGAGTTATGCATCCATCTCAAAGATGAGAGAAATAGTCTCTTATCAACTACATGGGCTGAATGAACTGGTTCTCATACGGGCAAGTTTTATATACAGCATACTACAAATAAATGTCAGTGAGAAATGAATCTTGTATTATGGTGGATCAATGGGGATAAAAAGTTTGTGTATTACCTATGTCATTGCCAAATACGATTAATGATGGTGATGGCTGTTCTCCTTCCTGCAGTGATTCAGACATACTTGATTCTTCCAAACTTTGAACTAGTCATTTTTCATAAATTTGAAATGTCTTAAAGTTCTCAATCTGGATGCCATAGAGGAAGAGAAAAAATCAGGAAAGTGAAGAGAAAGNCCATTTAGGAGGATATTGGCTGTGGGTTTCCTGTATATGGCTTTGATTACATTGAGGAATGATCCCTCCAGACCAATTCCCTCCAGGACTTTAAACATGAAGGGATGCTGGATTTTGTCAAAGGCTTTTTCCGAGTTAATTGAGATGATCATATCAACACAGAGTTTTTAAGAGTCCAATTCTTGGGGCTGGAGAGATGGCCTAGCGGTTGAGAGCGCTGACCACTCTTGCAGAGGACCCGGGTTCGATCCCCAGCACCCACATGGCGGCAGAGAACCATCTGAGACTCCAGTTCCAGGAGAGCTCCAGCTCCAGGGGAATCCGAGACCCTCTTCTGACCTCCGCAGCATTGCACGACACGGGTGCACAAACTTGCATGCAGACAGTGCATTCATACACATACAGAAATAAATAATAAAAAAATTTTTTTTAATTATTAAAAAAAAAGAGTCCAATTCTTGTATGCACAAGCATGTTGTTGATCAGATAAGAGTCCAGCCCTTATTGTTGTGACTTCACTATTCATCCCAGTTTCCTCAATCTTTACATTCTACTGTGTTCCCTCTTCTGTGTCTGGTACCTGGGCTTTGGGGACAAAGGGAAAAGGTGTGTGAGAAGTAAAACAGTGTTTTTCTTTGAGGTATCACTTTGGACTCCGGACTGTTCAGGCTGTTTATTTTCATGGGTTGGCAGACTATCCAGGGATTCCTTTTTTATTCTGGAAACAAGCTTCATTAAGATATACCATAAACAGTTGCTTTAATTAAAATAGAGAGATGTTTGATCCCCATTACTCAAGTATCCTGAGGTTTTTTTTTTTCAAACATAGTTCTTGTCAAAAGCAAAATTCTTAATTCTGTTATTCTTTATACATTTTCATAATCATTTCATATACACATATGAATATGTTATTTACATTAATTTGTATAGTTATAGAGAATCATTAAAACAAAATAAATATATGTACTCTGAAATATTTATTTTAAAAGGAAGTAATATCTCCATAATAAAAAGTCATTTAGGGGCTGGAGAGATAGCCTAGCAGTTAAGAGCACCGACTGCTCTTGCACAGGACCCGGGTTTGATCCCCAGCACCCACATGGTGGCTAAGAGCCGTCTGTAACTCCAATTCCAGGAGAACTTCAGATCCAGGGGAATCTGAGACCCTCTTCTGACCTCCACGGCATTGCACGACACGGGTGCACAAACCTACATGCAGACAGTATATTCATACACATACAAAAATAAATAAAATTAAAAAAAAGAATTGAAACCTTTCTAAAAAAAAGTCATTTAGTATTATAAATAAAAATAAATGTACTGTCCAATGTACTATAAAATAGAATTCTAAACAGGTTTTTCATTAAAAATATATATATTCATGATTCCCAACATAAAAAAATCATTACTATTAATAGACTACTATTTGGCTCTTTTTTACTCCCAGACAATTTCCTTAAGTTTTTCTGATATGTAATCCTGAGACTATGGACCTCATTAGGTTGATAGCCATATATTACCTCCTTTCAAGTAGAAGGTTAAACAAGCATTATAACTTAGTATGGAACGACAGATTGCTTTGGCTGATTTGCGGTGGGAATTTCATATCTGCCAGCAGATTGGAATTTCAGAATCATTTCCTTACTGGATCTGTTGTTATTAATATACAATGTTAGGAAACACAAGTTAAACTAAGAGATGTGCCAAAGAATTGAAATGAGCAGACAGCATCCATAGTTGCCAGGTTTGAGCACCACACCCTTTGGAGCTGATGGGGAAGGAAAGGATCCAGAGTTCTGGAGCACAATCTGTGACACCTACCCAGCACTGACATGTGTCTGGATGGGGCCATAGATACTCCAGGTCTCCATCAAACACAATCTGTGACACCCACCCAGCATGTGGAAGAACCTTTGGAACAAACTTGTCACTCCTTCGTTATGGACATAGGCTTCCAGAGTCAATGCAATCTTTTTTTTTTTAGTCTTTTTGAAACAGGGTCTCCCTTTAGTCCCAGCTGGCCTGGAGCTTGCTCTGTAGAACAGGTTGGCCTTGAACTCACAGAGATATGCCTGTCTCTGCCTCCTGAGGGCTGGGATTAAAGGTGTGTACCACCATGCCCAGCTAATGCAATCTTTTATTTAAAGCTCCTTATTCTGTGCTATTATGGGATGCCAAATGAGAAGACCCCAACACCTCAGGAACGCCATGATTCCTTGCAGTGCAATGCAATATCTCCAGGTCAGAAAGTAAATATTTTATTTACAGAAAGTGGGAACATTCCAAAGATGACCTCTGTCCACCATGAGTTTCTTGCAAGGCAAGCACTGAGGCACAAGAGCCTTTAAAGGAGACTTCTAGCTCATCAGAAGCTTCTGACATTAGTTTATTGGGTGGGAAGGAGTAATTTATTTTAGTTTATTCTAGTTTATTATTTTAGTTGAGTTTATCATTGTTTGGTATTGAGACAGGATTTCACTGTTTAGTCCTGGCTGGGGCTCAAACCTAGAGATCTTCCAGCTGCCACTTCTGATTGAAGGCATGTGCCAACATGCACAGTCTTGAGAATAGCATTTTAAAAGAAAATACAATTCACACTATCAGAGCGTATTGAACACAGGAAAGTAGGCTAGCTCTGATAATTTATTGTGTGATATAAAGAACTCATTTATAGGAACTGGTAAACATGAAAAATCTGATATGAACAAGACAATAGGTTATATCATACTAAATGGAGAAAAATTCAAAGCATTTCCACTAAAATCTCCATTCCTGGTCAATATTGTGCATGTAATATTACCTTAGCAACAAGACAAGTGAAGGAGATAGAGGGGCACAAGTTGGAAAAGAAGTCAAAATATTCTTATTTTCAGGTGATATGGTACTATACACAAAGGCTCTGAAGACTTTGCATAGGCCTTGTGCATGCTGTCACTGTGGGTTCATTTGAGTAACTGACCAGCTGTCTGGAAAACTGTTTCTTGTGGTTATTCATCATCTCTGGTTCACATATTCTTTACACCCCATCTTCTGCCATGATCTGTGAGCTGTGGGAGGCAGAAGTTTGAAATAGATGTCCTGTTTAGGGATAAGCACTCTGCAGCCCTGTGGACAGTTATGGATTTCTGTGTTAATCACCATCTGCTACATCAGAAAACCATTCTTCTGGGGACTAAGAGATGCATTCATCTATGAATATAACAAGAAGTCATTAGGAGTCAGTTTAATACAATAACTATTTAGTGGAAAACTAGCTTTAGGCTCATCCCTATTCCTGATAAATAGTCATGTAAGCTAAGACTATTAAATTACAATAGGGCTCTTGGTCCTTGAGGATATGAGTTAATTTAAAGTAACAATTACTTTTACTCCAGGGTTCAATTTATTTCTGCATTTAGATATGTTCTGTATGTAAGGCATTTGACCATTAGATAAGACATTTTTTGAGTTAACAGAGAGGGGTTTTTTTTGCCAAATCTATGTAAAACATTTCTAAACATTTGGAGAGAATTAGTCATTTAGAACCTACTCCAAGGTTTTCAAGTTCATCTCAAAGTTTATGCTTTATAATAATATATTTAAAATAACTGTTCCATCTAAATATATGGGAATAAATATTAAATTCTTAGTAAATGTTAATAACTAAGGTTAAATCTGTTAATAAATATTATCAACTCTCATCATATTAACTAAAAGTTCCTATATTAAATTAAAATGGCTGGCTCTTTCCAGAATAGAAAATAGTAACACACTTAAGCTAATTATGGATACAGAGGTGTTGTTAATTTTCAATCCACTCCTGGCTTGTACTGGATTTCCAGTTATAGCTTTTTGGGTTAAATGGAAACAGATGTTCTTTATGTTTCTCTGTATCATGTAAATGTGACATTTCTTTTGCCATAACAAGATAATTGGGCTCAAGAGAAGCTGGGTTTTTACCTCCTTGAACCAGTGGTATGCAGTGCCAAAGGAGACAGTTTGGATGGGCTTGGTAAATCTTTTCAGTTTAGTCCTGTCTATAGGTATGTGATACAACTCCTGCCTTCTGGATGCACACAAGAGGTGGACAGTAAGACCCTATTGCTGAAGAGATGGCATGGTGTGAGGGTGAGAAAGAAAAATTCTGCTGAGATCTTGTACTGCAAATAGACAGCTGACCTTCATGGTTCCAGAGAGCACTATGCAAATCTCTAGAAATAAATGATCTCTAAAGCTCTACTACAGACCTCCTGTTCTGTAATTTTACATGCCAAAGAAGATGTAATGCAATAGTGACGGCTTGGTGCATGTACACCCAGAAAAAATGTCAATTGAATCTATGGCCCACTCCTTGGGGTTAGGGGGTGGATAGGACGTACAATGATACTGCAAGCTTGGCGACCCATAGTGGCAGAAGATTTTATAGGCCACATTAGAAACCTATGGCCATCCTATTGTTAAAGAGCCATAATGTGCTGGGTGTGGTGGTGCACACCTTTAATCCTAGCACTAGGGAGGCAGAGGCAGGCAGATCTCTGTGAACTCAAGACCAGCCTGGTTTATAGAGTGAGTTCCAGGACAGCTGGAGCTGCAGAAATGCCCTGTCTCAAAAAGACCAAAAATTAAATAAATAAATAAATAAATAGCCATAATGCCCCAACTAAGATACCACCCAAGCATATGTGTTTGTGCCCAGAGCATAACTTGTTATAAAAATTAATGTTTGTTTAAATGTCTGTGCTTCTTACTATTTGTGTTTTATTAGTAGAATTAAAAGAAAATCCCTAAATGAGCTACAAGTCCATTAGAAACAGAACTTGGAAAGATCCAAGGGTTTGATGTGTCACCTCAGAGAAAAAATGGATTGTCCTATCTCTCACTCTCTCTTATCTTCCCCTCCAAGGTCCAGGACTCTGAAGAGTTTGGTGTGTCAGTTTTTAGGGGCCAAGGAAGGAGGGTGAATTTGAGATCACAGCAAAAACGGACTGGACTTTTATTTGATCAGCATGCTTGTGTAAGCAAACCTCTCTAACTGGATTTATGGACCCTGGATTATACAAGAATTGGACAATTATAGAAAGCTACACAATGTATATGTTCTAGATGTAAGTAAGGCTTTAGGAGAAAAACAGAATCCAAGGTTCAGTAGGCCTAGTCGTAAAAGTAAACAGGGAACATAGTGACATTGGGTTTCAGCAATATCTATAACAATTCCTGTGTTTACATCCCAAGTATAAAATTCAGGGCAGAGTCTTAGCCAAACTCTGCAGGATTCTACCAAGCCCAAGCATTCAAGCACAATCATACCAAGCTGGCCCTCCACCAACTCTTCAGGCTTCTTTCAAGCCTTTGGCATTCATCCAGGAAGAGCATTCACAACTCCACAGCACCCAAATTCTTCCTATGAAGCCACTATTACCCCAGTACCAAAACCAGGCAAAGATACAACCATAAAGAATACAGGTTAAGCTGGGCATGGTGGCACATGCCTTTAATTCTAGCACTTGGGAGGCAGAGGCAGGCGGATCTCTGAGTTCAAGGTCAGCCTGGACTACAGAGTGAGCTCCAGGCCAGGTGGGACAAAAGAGAGACCCTGTCTCAAAAATACCAAAAAAAAGAAGAATACAGGTTAATATACTAATGACAAAGATGCAAAAATTCCCACTAAAATGTTTGCAAACCTTATTCAGGAACCTATCAAAAAGATGATCCACCCTGATAAAGTTAGCTTTATTTCAGAGATGCAGGGATGATTCAATATACATAAATCAAAAATGTAATAAATCAGAGCTGGGCATGGTGGCACATGCCTTTAATCCCAGCACTTGAGAGGCAGAGTCAGGGGGATCTCTATGAGAGTGAGGTCAGCCTGGTCTGCACAATGAGTTCCAGGCCAGCTTGTGGGTACAGGAAGACCCTGTCTCAAAAAGACAAAAAAAATCTAATCAAATAAACAGAATTAAAGACAAAAACTACATGATCATGTCAATACATGCAGAAAAACTTTTTTACACAATACAACATCTCTTCATGGTATAAATCCTATGGGAAAAGTGTCCTTTATGGAACACAGCTTAACATAATTAAGGCTACATACAACAAACTCACAGCCAAGATTATTCTAAATGGAGAAAATCTTGAAACAAATCAATTAAAATCAGGGACAAGAAGACTTGAGAGAATCTCTAGCAGTCATAAACAACTGCTGGGGGAGGAGAGTCTAATAAGCTGAACTTTGGAGAAGAGATTCTCAGAGTGTAGAGCTGCTTCCCTGCTGTGCAGAGAGCTCCAGAGTTGGCACTTTTGTGAGTCATCACCTCTGTTGGGGTGGCCTTTTGGTTAAGCAGCTGATCCTTCTAAGTAACCCCTCCCCCATATTCCTGTTAGAAACCCCAGTGAGATTCACTGGTTCACCAAGTTGGACATTGGTACAATCATCACTTTCATCTGACATGTGTTCCCTTTCTGAATATAAAATGTGTGTTCCATCTTCCCAGGAAAAGTCTGTTTTGAAATACCAATGACCTCATTAATGTTTCAACTTCTTGAGAGACAAAAGATATTGGACCAGGTGAGTAGATTCTTGGACCATAATGGTAGGGGATGAAGAGGGGATATAAATAGTAAAGACATCTCAGAGGAGGTCTCTGGCCAATCATCCAGCTCAGTGTGCACTTACTCTATCCAGTCAATCCCTTGGCTGCAGATAAGCACATCATTCTCATACAGACAAACAACTCCTGAAGCTGTTCTGACAAACCAAGACAAAAGAAAATGCATGTTGGAGTTTATCATCGTATGAGTGGTCCTTTATGCACGTGTGGCCGACATCCACATGCTGCTTGTTGTTCTTCTCTCCTTGGCTTAGCTCCAATAAGGAGAGGGGAGGGCCCGCCAGGGATATTACCCAAGGAAATACAAAGATAAAGACAGACATATAGACAGACACACATACATGGACTCAGGGAAGACCTGAGGGAATAGATTCAATTTTATCATTGGAACTCAGGACTTATATACTAACCCAGGCATGGGCCAGGAAACTTACACACCTTGGGGCTGGGGCAGGTAATTGGGACCAGGGAACCTCAGGCTAAAATCCGGATCAAAGTTATTAACTGAGAGATCAAAGGACAGTCCAGACATTCACAGGTCTGTGAGAGACAACAGGGGTCAAGGCTGCCAAAAGAATAGCCACAAATGGGGGGCTGGAGAGATGGCCTAGCAGTTAAGAGCACTGACCGCTCTTACAGAGGACCCGGGTTCGATCCCCAGCACCCACATGGCGGCCGAGAACCGTCTGAAACTCCAATTCCAGGAGAACTCCAGTTCCAGGGGAATCCGACACCCTCTTCTGACCTCTGCGGCATTGTACGACACGGGTGCACAAACTTGCATGCAGACAGTACATTGATACACATACATAAATAAATAAATGCCGGGCAAGGTGGCGCACGCCTTTAATCCTATCACTTGGGAGGCAGAGGCACGTGGATCTCTGTGAGTTCGAGGCCAGCCTGGTCTACAGAGTGAGTTCCGGGACAGCCAGAGCTACAGGGAGACCCTGTCTCAAAAAAAAAAAAAAAAAAAGAATAGCCACAAATGCACTCATCCCTCCTCAAGTTGTCCAAACGTCCAGATAATCTGCACATACTGCATCTCATTGTTAGATAATGGAGTGCAAGGTGCCTAACTTCTCTCTGCCTGCCTGCCTATTTGTCTGTCTGTCTGTCTGTCTCTCTCTGAAGCAAAGCAGTACAATAGAGACCACGACCCCCCATTGCTGCCCCTGCACACTGCAAGGTCTACATTCGCTCTGTGTTTCCACCTCCCTGCTTGTGGGAAGCAGCTTCGGGAGCTTGTAGAAGACTTGACATCAGTGGCATCCCTCGTGGGGGACCAAGCCAGCCCACCTGACTACCATAACTGGCCACAGGCCAGGTGGAAAATGGCCAACAATTTCCTTTTGCTTGAAGTGTTGTGACTATGAGGGAACTTGAGGATTTCCTTTCCTTTAAAGACTCAGGTTAGTCAGAGAGCAAAAAGCAGGAATCAGAAGGATCTAGACAGAATCACGCCTCTGCCACTCAGTGGGGAGACTGTTTTCTGTTTTTCTACCTCTGGAAGCACTCTGAAGTAGAAAGGAAATGTCAATCACACCTGTTATACCAGCTGTTGTCTTCTGGATGAGAGTCAGAGGACCCTTCCCCACCCCAAGCACTTTCTACCTCTGATTTCTCCTCCCATATTCGAGATGCTCCCAAGCCTGTATATCCCAGCTGATATCCTTTAAAGTCTTTGCCTCCATACCCTGGGAACTTAACCAGAGGTTTCCTAGATGAAATCCCTTTGCAAGAAATTAGAACAAGAAAAAATAAATAAATTAGAACAAGAACTAAAGGCTGCAACAATGTCCTTAAGGCTTTCTCACCCTGTGATTTAAAAGACATCAAAAAAGAACTAGGGGCCTTCACTAAAAACCCACATTAATATTTATTTTTAAAATATTTTATCAATTATTTAAAAAATTTTTTGATTGAGGTCTGTATATTTCACACAATGGTTCTTAATCAGTTTAGGCCCCCTCCACCATCCATGACTCCCAACCCCTGACCTCATGTATTCTGTAATACATGTTAAGTCCTATCCAGGCAAGCATTTTACCTCAGATATCCTTCAGTGCAAATTCATCCACTGGACTCTAGAAAGCCTATCTAGCAATCATAAGTAAGGCATACTCATTCCTGACCCTGTAGTAATCAGTCCCCAATAGTTTTCACTCTAGGGCTGGACTGCCATCCATTTCTCTCTGTCCACTCTGAGCCCTTGTCTGAATGAGTTGACATGGATCCTGTTCTCAATGCCACCATTGACACAAGTTCACATGTGCAAGTTCCCACTGTCCTGAAAGCCTCTGCTTCCCTGTGTTCATGAATCAACCCTGGCTCTTACAATCTTTCCACAATGGTCTCTGAGCCATAAGTGGGAGAGTTTTAATCTAGGAGTACTATCCAGTTTTAATCTAGGAGTCCTATCCAGTTTTAATCTAGGAGTCCTATCCAGTCTTTTATTCTCTAAAACTTGGACAGTTGTGGCCTTCTGTGTGTATCACACTCTGTTGTATAAGGAAGGTTCACTGGTGAGACTTGAGGGATGCACTCATTCTCTCTCCACACTCTGTTCTGCCACATTCCATAAACCTTAGGTTAGATGAACTGGGCATCTCAGATGTATGTTCTCTCTGTCTGAACAGTTGTGGGATTCTTCAGTAGCCACCATATGTTGCAAAAAGCTTCTTTGATGAGGGGCTGGAGAGATGGCCTAGCGGTTAAGAGCACCGACCACTCTTACAGAGGACCCGGGTTCGATCCCCAGCACCCACATGGCGGCTGAGAACCATCTGAAACTCCAATTCCAGGAGAACTCCAGTTCCAGGGGAATCCGAGACCCTCTTCTGACCTCCACGGCGTTGCACGACACGGGTGCACAAACTTGCATGCACACAGTACATTCATACACATACAGAAATAAAAAATTTTTTAAAAATTAAAAAAAATAAATAAATAAAAATAAAAAGCTTCTTTGATGAGTGATGTACAGTATACCTGTCTGTAAATATAAGGATCCATATTTAGCCTATGGTAAGAAATTTCATTTGTCTAGAGAAATGACTGAGATAAGGTTTTCTCTATGATCTATTGTTGGGAGCCATAAGCCATGGACTACAGGCAACAGTCTTGCCATAGCAATTTAGAGTCATCTTAAGTTTCTGTTTCCCAAAAGCTCATCCATTTAGCATAAAGCAGCTGACCAAGCTCATGTTTATCTTATCAGGACAGCATGCCCCCCGTGACTGGAACTCCCTGCTTCCTCAGCCTAACCCACCCATAACCTTTCCCAAAAATCATTAGGCAATTAAGTATCCTAGCAACCTAACAGCCTTGATCTATGCCAATTGGGGTGTTTTCCTCCTACTAGCCCCTATATAA
Organism: Rhizomys pruinosus; assembly: GCA_009823505.1. NCBI lineage: Eukaryota > Metazoa > Chordata > Mammalia > Rodentia > Spalacidae > Rhizomys > Rhizomys pruinosus. The sequence goes on along the minus strand of VZQC01007008.1, from coordinate 3,856,192 downwards.
ACCACTTTGTAAAAAATAAAATTGAGACCTTGTTCAGATCTTTGTCTTGGTCTCCTTGTGTCTGGTTTGTCTCTCATTCAGGTGACTCTCCCCTCGGATTCTTGTTGAAGACCCCACGGGCCAGGGCAATCTATGACCTCTCCAGCCACATGTATTTCACTGTGTTTACAAGGCCACTTCCACTGAGAAGTTTTTAAGTCCAGTTAGAAAGCTGTCAACTGCCCTGTGGACAACAGTGCCACTGCTGCACCAACAGACATAGCTCGCTTGCTGGTCGTTATGATTAGTAGGCTTTAGGGCTGATTCTCTACCTTAGCAGCATGTGTCATCTCACCTAGCACTTTGAGAGCTTAGCTTTAGGTAGAAGCTTCCAGGTCAATTCCTGCTCCACTGTTCCAAGTCCTGTATCTGAAGCATGTCCTGTCTTCAGCAGTAGAGCTTATCCTCTAGTTCTGGGAGAGAACCAAGAGCTCTGGCCATAGCCTGTGTTAAGTGGGAGTCTTTGGGCCACTCTCACCAACCACTCAAAGGGAGGGCTCTACTAACTGGCACTGTGTTCCTTGCCGTAGGGCCCACAGTTATATGTATGCACTGACGTTCAGACACTCACTGTGTGTGCATTTCAGGGCATCTCGTTTCCCTCTGGCTTCCCCAGCCCGCCAAGATCCATTCATCACTATGCTGTCTTCCTCCCATCCAACCTCCTTCCTGTGTCCATGGTCCCAGTGCACTACTATCCCCATCCCCCCCATAAAACTCACCATCACCAGTGTCCTGACCTCCCACCATGGCCATCTGCATGTCCCTCTCTCCTCCTCTCCCAGCCAAACACTCCCGCTTCCCCTACCTCTACCTTGGTAACATCTGTTCCCTTATACCCCCTCTTTCAGATTCTTTCTTCTCCTTTAACTCTGCGTGCCCTTTCCATTTTCCTGGCTCCTGCTATTATACGATGATATATACTCACATATACGGATTGGTGCTACAATCCACAAATGGGGGGAACATACATCACTTGCTTTTCTATGTTTGTGTTACATAACTCAGTATAATACTCTCTAGTTCCAACCATTTATTTACCTGCAAATTTCATAGTTTCATCTTTTCTTACTGATGAGTAGAGCTTCACTGTGTAGATGCACCATATTTTAGTTATCCATTGGTCAGTTGAGGGACATTCAGGTTGTATCCATTTCTTAGATAATATGGGTGTCCAGGTATCTTTATAGTGTGATGAGTCCTTTGGGTATATCCCAAGGAGAGGTATAACTGGATCATGTGACAGCTTCAGTCTTAAGTTTTTTTCTTACATTTTTATTGAACTTTTGTGCATTTCATACATTTCTTAATCAAATTTAGACCCATTCCCCCTTCCATACCACCCAACCCTCCAGAGCTTGTGCATTCTGCCATACACATCTTGCAAATTTTTCTCAGTCTTTTTTTTAAATTTTTCAATGTAGAAGTTTACTGTTTGGGGCAGAAGTTTACTGTTTTAGTCAGTTCTTTTAACAAGTCTTTTTTGTTGTTGTTGTTGTTGTTGTTGTTCCCTTTCATTTTATATTACTCCAAAATTCATGTATACACTCCACACATATACCGAAATTACAATGTCTGAAAATAAACTATACATTAATTCCAAAACATGTTTAGAGATCCCCCCCCCTTTTTATTGGTCTTTTTGAGACAGGGTCTCCCTGTAGCCCCAGCTGTCCTGGAACTCACTCTATAGACCAGGCTAGCCTTGAACTCACAAAGATCCGCCTGCCTCTGCCTCCATCCAGAGTGCTAGGATTAAAGGCGTGTGCCACCACACCCAGCAGGGATTCACCTTTTAACAGTAGAGTTGCATACTTTACATTCCTAAATTACATAGCAAATTGATGCATGTTTTAATGTACTTTTATAGTAGAACAAGGTATTATATTTACTGAAAAAGAAAAAAATGCTCAGTTTGACTTACAAATAAGGATTTGGTGCTAGGATCCACAAATAAGGGGCACCGTTTGTCCTTTGTTTTTCTGGGACGGTATTACTTCACTTAGCAAAACAACTTCTAGTTCCATCCATTTACCTGCAAAGTTCATGATGTCATCTTTCTTTACTGCTGCGTAGAACTCCATTGTGTAGATGTACCACATTTTCTTTATCTACTCATCAGTTGCAAGACACTTTGGTTGCTTCCAGCTCTTCCCTATTGTGAAGAGAGCTGCAATAAACATGGTTGTGCATGTATCTCTGCAATAGGATGAATCTTGTGGGTATATATCCAGGAGTGATATGACTGGGTCAGGTGGTAGGCTCATTTTGAGTCTTTTGGTTGTGAGCCTGAGCCTTTAACAACTGTGCCAGTTCTCCAGCCCTCATTTTGAGTCTTTTAAGAGTTCTCCACACTGCTTTCCATAGGAGTTGCATGAGTTTGCATGCCCACCAGCAGTGAATGAGTGTTCCCCTTTCCCCACAACCTCTCCTGCATTTGGTATCATTTGTTTTCTTGATCATAGCCAGTCTTACCAGGGTAAGATGAAATCTTAAAGTAGTTTTAATTTGCATTTCCTTAATTATTAGTGACACTGAACATTTTTTAAGATGTTTCTTGGTCATCTTTACTTCTTCATTTGTAAAGTCTCTGTTTAGCTCTTACTCCATCTTTTGATTGAGTCATTTCTTTTCTTGCTCCTTTGTTTTTGTGTAATTTATATATTATTTTATTTGTATTTTATTCTCTTCACACAAAAAAAACAAGAACAATAAAAAATGACTATGACAAAACAAGGCAAAAAAGGGGGATTTCCATTTCTTTTCTGGTGAAATAAAGAATCAATCTACTTGGGAGGCAGAGGCGGGTGGATCTTTGTGAGTTCAAGGCCAGCCTGGTCTACAGAGCGAGCTCCAGGACAGCTGGGGCTACAGGGAGACTCTGTCTCGAAAAAACCAAGAAAAAAAAAAAAAGAATCCATCTACAGGGCTTGGTATGTAATTCTTCTCTTTTTTCTCTCTTTTCCCTTTTTTTCTTACTCTTTCAGGGATACCAAAGGGATAAGTTTGTACTGAGTGGTCCAGGAAGCCTTGAGTTCTCAGCTAAGAAAGAATCTGATTAATTTGTGGGAGGAGGTCTCATCCCTAAACTGCCTAGTCAATTTCTAGCTCCTGTTTAGTTATGTTACCCTCTGAAAAATGTCACCCCAATTGCCAGAGGGGTTCAGGATGCCAAGCACTCCAACTTCTTCCATGCTGAAAAGGGAAGTTGGGTGTGGCAACTGGGGTACCCCCATTCAGAGGTTCAATCTAAAAGGCCCCCAAACATAACTATAAAGGGAAAAAGTCCTTGACTGATGCCCATGTAAGCAAAATGAAGTCAGGAGTAGTTAGGTACGTGATCTAGGCAGGGGACAGGAGATATAAGAACAGGGTGAATTCCAATGTCCAACTTAAAAGTCCATTAGAATTTCTTGGCCAGGGGTTTCAAAATGCCCATTTATTGGGTTTCTCCTTCTGTTCATTTGGCCATGATGTCTGGACTCAGGATCTGCTTCTGGCGTGTTTTAATAGTCAAGATATGAGTTTTCACTTAGTTGCTAGAGAGAAAGAAGAAATTTTATTATTGAGAATTAATTGAAAACAATAGTGGACTTGTCCTTTGGCTCCAGGTGACCCTACATTATTAATCAAGATAAGATCTAAATTTTTGTGCCTGTTTAAGACTATTTCATATAACTTTAAGCTTAATATTGGGAGGCACAATTTTTCAAGCTTTAAAAGAAATATATTGACTATCTTTTGGTTATACTTTCCTTTTGGGTGTTTAAGTCCACAATGAGCCCAAATTAATCAAACTTGCTTTTCTCAAGGTCAGTTGAGGTTCTGGGTAATTTCTGGATGTTAATCCTCTGTCAGATGTATCACTGGTGAAGGTTTCCTCCCACTCTGTGGATGTTGTCAATCCCTGGAGCCTGCTGGGGAATTTCGTGGTCCAACCATGAATGAAAGGGGGTGAGAGGTGCAGACTCAACACGCAGGCCCTGGGAGTCGGGTGAGAACAGGTAGAGGGGAGCTGCTGCAGACTCGTTTACTGGGGGCAAGGTTAGGGTTTATGTACTGTTCGCATTCTGCTCTCCTCTTAGTGCAGTCATCGTGTCCCCTTGTGATTGGCCCAGGTCTGTGACTCAGGTGTTTATATGCTTGCCTGCCTAGGGCAGGTTAGGTTGAGGGACAGGCTCTGCACAGGTGCACTGCGTAAGTCTCAACATACAGGCTACTACATTTCCACCCTTTGTATTTAATTTTGTGTGAGGGGTGGTCTGAGTGGGGGTTCAGGTGCTATGCCTGAACTTTGTTGGCCCCACCTCTGGCATTCTGACATTTTGACTGTGACTGCTTTAGGTTGCCCTGGTTTGCAGGGTCTTACCTATCATTGACTAACCAGCCACGGAGGGAAGAGGCCAGGAGCGGTACCACGTAGGGGAGAGACAAGCTCATTCCCGTGAATTGTGGATGGATGAGAGCCAGAGGCGAATCACCTCATTGGGAGAGGCACGTGCAGAGTCCCTATTGACCATTGCTAAGAGGACCTGGGCTGTCATTTTGTTGACCTAGTTGGCTGCAGGCAAAGCAAAACAGACACCTGAAGAGAAAAAGTCAGAAAAGGGCCAGGACGCAGAGGATGCCCCAGGTGACCAATGTAGCAGGATCAAAAATGGACTTTAACTTAGACCACACCTGAGAAACAAAGCTAGTATCAAAGGTTATGACCTCAGGGCAGGTAGAGTTAAGGGAGACAATTTGAGAACCAAGGGTCAAGGTGTAGTTAATAAAATGTTGTGACCAGGGGCCTTTAATAACATCACCAAGTTCACAATGTAGACATGTAATATTGAGGACTTGGTAGGCATCAGGCAGAATGAGGAAAACTTGGGGCTGCAACTCATTTCTCCCTCTCATTATGTGGCCTTCAAATCCTTGAAGGAAGTTCACAAGAGTCGACCACAGTTGGTGTTTCCAAAATGGAATGATCTCTGCTAGGGGGGTTGTATTGGATCCACACTGGGGGGAACCCTCTGCGTCTCAGCTCTGTCCCTCGGGCCCATTCCTCAAGAGTTCCTCGAAAGGAGGATCGGGCAAAGATGAGCACGCTTTTTGCCCCACAGCCTCCCTCCCCCAGGAGACAAACAGATGCAACAGGGAGTCTGTTCAAGCTGATCCCAGTTTATTGTAGAGAGCACAGCAGTTATACAGGCAAGCATCACAAAGAGATGCCCAGGATGTGAAACAGACAGCCAATGACCTTAAGGGCCCAGGCAGTAGGCAGGCTGCATTCCAAGCAGTTTAATGGCCAGCATGGGCTGTTCACTAGCTGTCCACGAGTGAGGGAATAGCTAGGGCCAATTAGAAGATTTTTAAGACAATTTGACCATGCCTACCTTACTTCCTTCAGGTGCCGTCTTTTCTAGGCAAGCCCTATTAATTTGTAAAGGCCCTTTATAGCACCCATGATTTTAATGGAATTTACCTACTGGTCAATAAATCTGACAAGTGAATTAAGAATGTATGAGACACGAGTCAGAGCAACCAGATCCAGGAAGTCCTCAGCTCTCAGCTGAGAAACTGGCTTTTTGTGTGTGGAGGGTCTTGACCCTAAACTGCCTAGCCAATTTTTAGCTCCTACTTTTATCACATTACCCTCTGAGGAGGTTACCCCAATTGCCAAGAGTGAATCAGAGTGCTGACCACTCTGACTTCTTCCATGATGAAAATGGGCACAGGGGGTGGAGACTGTGGTCCCCCTGCTCAGTGGATCTATCTAAAAGACCTCCAAAATTATAGTTACAGAGAGAACAAAATCCTTGACCAATGCCTGTGAAGGTGAGAGTAGCTAGGTACATTTTCTAGGCAGGGAATCAGGAGAGGAACAAGGTGAATTAAATGTCCAACTTAAAAGTCCATTAGAATTTCTCAGTGAGAGGTTGTGAAGCATCCATTATTGGGCTTCTCCTTTTGTTCATTTGGCCATGGTGTCTGGACTCAGCATCTACATTCCAGGAAATTTCCATAGTCACAGTGTGAGTTTTCCCTTAGGTAGTTGCTTAAATAGAAAGAGGAAACTTTATTATTTGATAACAACAGATCTCATATGACTTTAAATGACTTAAAATCTAGTGTTTGGAGGCACAATCTCCCAGACTTTAAAGGAAATATAATGAATACTTATCTTTTGGTTATACTTTCCTTTTGGGTGTTTAAATCCATACAGTTAGTCCAGATTAATGAACTTTAGTTTTCTCAAGGTCATTTGAGGATCTAGTCTTCAGGGGCCACTGAGGGGGGAGAGACCTCTGGCTCCTCTTGGCTTTTACCAGTCCCATACACTGGAAGACAAAGTCAGGTCATACAGGACCAGGCTTCCTTTTTGAAGCATGAAGAGACTTTCCTCTTTATAGATTGGACACTGGCTAGAGTCC
>VZQC01007008.1:3761762-3841952 GCA_009823505.1 Rhizomys pruinosus | reverse complement strand
TTTTTTTTTTTTTTTTGTATCTTTGAGACAGGGTCTCCTTGTAGCCCCAGCTTCCCTGGAACTCGTTTTGTAGACCAGGCTGGCCTTGGACTCCACAAATCTGCCTGTCTCTGCCTCCCACCTGCGGGGAGTAAAGGCATGTACCACCATGACCAGCTGATTGGTTATATTTTCTTTTGGGGTGCTTAAATCAACACAATTAGCCCAGATTAACCAAACTTTGTTTTCTGAAGGACATTTGAGGTTATGGTCTTCAGGGGGCATTTGGATTTTTGGGGAGAGCATCTGACTCCTTCTGGCCATTCTTAACCAGTTCAATTTACTGAGGACAAGGTCAGGTCTTTCTAGACCAGGCTTCCCTTTGAAACACAAGGCGACTTTCCTCTACATTGAACTTCCTCTTTATAGATTGGACACTAGCCAGGGTTCTGTTGGTGGACCTCCAAGACCTCTCTGCACAGGAAGCCTGGTGACTCACAATTGCAGAGATGGCCTAGCAGTTAAGAGCGCTGACCTCTCTTGCAGAGGACCCGGGTTCGATCCCCAGCACCCATATGGCAGCCGAGAGCCATCTGAAACTCCAATTCCAGGAGAACTCCAGTTCCAGGGGAGTCCAACACCCTCTTCTGACCTCCGCGGCATTGCACGTCACGGGTGCACAGACTTGCATGCAGACAATACATTCATATGCATACGGAAATAAAAAACAAAAACAAAAAAAAATTGCAAAACATTTTAAGAGATGCCCCCGGACAAAATGCCCTGGGACCAATTGACCTCAGAGGGCAAGGAACAAAATTGTCCTTTAAATCTCTTGGCTGAATTGGTATGGGCCTTAGGTATAGGGCATTAAGCATCCAAAAAAGTTAAGCTACACCAATCTGGTACTTTTAATTACTATATCATATTTAGATAAAGCTTGAAGAAAAGCCTTACATAAACATTGACTGGAAGAAATTTAACACCATAGGATATGGCCTATAAGAGAAATTTAAACAATTTTAGGCATATCTTAAATATAAACAATTTACTACAAACATAAGTATCTCTTTACGTTCCCAAACCCCATATCCTGGTTTGTAGTTTTCCAATAACAGGAAATATACCTGTTGACCAGGGAATTAAGCTGAAAAAATTTACCAAGTCCATCCAAACCATCTCCTGGTGTGTGCCACTAGTTCAGGAAAATAAACCTAGCTTTTCTTGAGTCAAGTTATCTTAAAATGGGAAGAATAGATATCAAAAGTAACACGTGCATAATAGACAGAAACCAAAAAATATCTTTCAATATTCAAAGGTAACCCATTACTTGTCTATGCCCCTTTAATCCAAATCTACAACTGGAAGTCTAGTACAAGCCAGAAATGGACTGAAAACCAAACACAACCCAGTGTGCTTATAATCCCATTTAGACCAATAGTAAACTGGCTTTAATGTTTATACCATTCCACTCTAGAAACATTTAACCACTTCAATCCAGTACAAGTATCTTATTTTTTACTAAACTTTGCAACATTTATACCCATCCAGCCAAACAGGGAAGTTTCCTCAAACATATCACCACAAAATAAAAACCTTAAAATGACCCTGCAAGTCCAGGGCTGGCTCCAGCCAACCAAATCTTTCCAGATAGTCAGAAATACACCACATAGGCCTGGCAAAAAGCCTGTCTATCAGTCCCAAAGATGTTTGAATATTGTTTTAGAATTTTATTTGTTTTGTTTTATTGAGCATTTGTACATTTCATACAATGGTTCCTAATCAAATTTAAGCCTCCATGCACTCAATCCCCAACAGAACTCATATATTGTGTCATCCAATTTAAGCCCTATCTAGTCAAGCCTGGGTCCAGGGCTGGCAGGGGTCAGGGTGGGGGTGAATGAGCAGAATGGAGTAGAGAAGCAGTGGGAGGGCTCTGATTTTCCAGAGTCCTAGGTGGGCAAGTCTGTCTGTCTGACTGACTGGGGAGCCATGGGAGATGAGGGTATGGGGACCACTGGAGGAGGAATTTAGCAATCTATGCTAATGTGCTAAGCAGTCTGTGCTAGGAGACTAGTCAAGAGATCTGAGGCAGGGGAATTGGGGCCTGCCTGTGTCCAAGGCTGGCAGGGCACAGATCAATTTTTTGTGTGTATTTTATATGTTTGAGTGTACTGCCTACATGTATGTAAGTGCACCCATGTTGTGCAAAGCCCATGGAGGCCAGAAGAAGGTGTCAGATACCCTGTAACTTAAGTTACAGACAGCTACTAGCCACCATGTAAGTGCTGGGATTCAAACATGGTTTCCTGCAAGAGCTGCTAGTGATTGCAATTGTTCAGCCATCTCTCCAGCACCTCAGTCAATATTTATAAGCCTAATGACAGCTAAACACCCTTTATAACTTAACATGGAGAGATATTAAGCTAATTCTAAAACAGACCCTAACCTCAGTGAAGAAACTGAGGTTAACAGAAAAAGCAGAGGTCATGGGCCACAGCTTCCATATGTTCTGCACAATGATTCTGATGTCATGGGCCCCACTGATCCAAAAGCAGAACCTTAGCTGACCCCTCTTGGAATGGTTTGGATTTGGTAGGGGCTTGGTCTAGGAAGTACTTTATCAGTTGTATAACCAAGGGCCTAAGATGGGCAAGAACAAAGGCCCTCAACTATTTCCAGCTGGCTACTGTCTGCCAAGGGGAAAATAACCCCTTATTACTTTCCTCCAGAAACTTAGGAGGCAATCAGGAAGCACAGTAATATGGTCACAGAGTCTTTGAAGAAGGAGGTTCTCCTGAGAGACAAATTCTTGACCAGATCTGTCCAAGATATTTGCAGAAACTACAAAAACTGGTGGCAGAGCCAGGCAAGAACTGGGACGACTGGTCCAGACTGGCTACCTCCATGTATTATAACCAAGACCTGGAAAATGAGAGAAAGGACAAATGTCTTCATGGCTTACTAGCTGTGACAAGGGTCCCCCAGGGAAAGGATATGCTGAAAGGCTCTGGACCATTGTTCCTCTCTAGACAACTGGACACTTCTGGAAGGAATGCCCCCCAAAGTTGAAGGCTATAAATGAAATGTCCCAGTCCCTTACCAGAACCTGTCCTAATTGAGGTGTCAAACACTAGAGGTCCAGATGTCCCTGGAGTTCCCAAGATCCAAGACCATCTACCTTACATGAGCATTGACCCAGGGCCTACTCTACAGGGTCCCGTAATCCGAGTTAAACTCAAGGAACCCCATGTAACCCTGAAGTAGGAAGGCATATTGTGAACTTCTTAGTAGATATGGGAATCTGATTCTCTATATGGCCTTTCTTTCCTCCCCGAGGTCCAGCCACACCACAACATTTCAGGACATAACTGGCCAACCATCAAAAAGCTGTTTGACCCAAATTCTTGCCGATCAATGGTGGCGGGGAGGGGTCTTTCACATTACCTCTTTCACAGTACCCAAGACTCTTGTCCCTCTATTAGGCAGAGATATATTCTTCCAATGCTAGTTAGAGTTAGTCCTTCTCCCAGGAGAAACATATCTTCCCCTGGTAGTGACTAATATAGACCCCTCATCATGGGTGGATGGGGAAACCATAAGGTAAGCCTCAATCTCTTCACAATTCCTGATACATTAGAAGGATCCCATTTATTTTCCCGATCAAAAACAGGGCCAACTCAAATCTAAGACAGTAAAGGATTCAAGCTATTGTCTTGGCCCTTAAAAGGCAGGAACTATTGATGGAATTTTCTAGTCCCTATCACTCAGTTATTTGGGGGAGTTCAAAAGGAACCTAATTAATGCTAATCAATGAAACTGGGTTCCTCTCTCCTCCTGTGATACCCCGTCCCTGTGTCCTCCTAACTTGGGTCCTCACAACAACATCCCACATCCTAGGTACCAATTTCTACACTTGCTTTCTGTCACTGTGATAAAATGCTGACAAAAATGAACTTGAGTAGGAAACAGTTTATTCATTTTACTCTTCAAAGCACAGTTCATCTTTGAAAGAAGTTGGACAGGAACTTAGGGAGGAACCTAGAGGCAGAGCTCAAGTAGAGAATGCTGTTTACTGATTTGCTCCTTTTGCCTGTGTTCAGCCTGCTTTCTTATACAACCAAGGACCCGTGGTGACACCACCCACAAGTGGCTGGGCCATCCCACATCACTCATTTATCAAAAAATCCCTCACAATCATGTCTGCATGCCAGTCTTATAGAGGAAATTCCCAATTGGCGTTCCATCTTCCCGGGTGTGTCAAGTCGACATGTGAAACCATCCATGACATCTCTTATTGTACATATCGTCCATGACCTCAGGGGGTCACTTAGCTCCAGAGACACATGTGGTTATCAAAAATTAGAAAGATAAAATATCAGCCTCTCCTAATAGAAGGACCTGAAGTGGTGCTGAAGGCCTGTCCCTCTCTCAAGCCGCTACACACTTGCCTTCCTGGTGGTGAAAGTCTTGAACATTCATTTCAAGAGTTCTAACCTATGCTGCCAGATCTGATATTAAGGAGTAACCCCTCTAAAGTCCCAAACTCTGACTGTTTGCTGATGGCAGTTCATTCATATAAAACAGATCTCAGAGGACCCAGTAGTCTTGACCAGCCACCTAGTGGATGCTGCAGCCAAGTCTCCAGTGCTTAGGATGGAAGAAGTATTTCTTCTATGGGAAGGCCCACTTCTATTCCTTGAAAGGGCTCATTATGCCCCCTCTGAGATAGAGGGTGCACAAACACTGTTGCAAACTGGATCACCATGGATGGTTTGTCACCTTATTGTTTGTGATTGCCTCATTTCCCACAATGGATGACTTTGAAATTCCTTCACCAAATATATTAGGTAGGAAGGAGAAATTGTATCCAATCAATTAAGAGAATGTTTAGAGAGAAAGGAATATCAGAGGTTAGGACCCAAATACTTTAGTTATGTGAAGTCTGTCAAGAGACTAATACCGGAAACAATGTGTCTCTCCCTAGCAGAGATGGAAAAATACCCAGGCTGGACTGGCAAATAGATTTTACATGCTTACTGGGAGAACAAAACCCTGCTACTTTTATGGATGGATACTTTCATCAGATAAATTGTAGTCTTCCTTTGCCAAACAGAAAAGGGCACAGAAAGTAGTAATAATAATCTAGAAAGAAATCACTCCTAGATTAGGAATGTCGAGGCACATGCAAGTGACAATGGGACAGCGCTCAGAGCAGAATTCACTCAGGGCGTCACTGGAGCCCTGCAGATAAAATTCAGCCTTCACTGTTCCTGGGAACCCCAGTTTTCTAGTAAGGCAGAGAAAAGAAATGGCCTACTCATAAGACATCTCGCTAAATTGACGCAGGCCGCTCAAGTTCCCTGGGCAGCTTCTGCCTTAGCTTTGGGGCATTGGACAAGTATCCTGGGAACAGTGGCATGAATTATCTTTGACACTTTGTACACAGACCTATCCTTTTGAGAGAACTTCCCCATACCCCAGTTCTACCTGCCGGTATCACATGCCACCCATCTAGCAGGTTCCAACAAGTCCCTTCCGAACTCACACAGGGATCCCCTGAAGGGTGACTATGGTCCCTCCCCGAATCCCTAGGGAAATGGTCCTGGTCAAAGTCACAAAGGAGACTCTCCCACTCTGGGTCCAATTAGGAGGACTCATCTCCTGTTATTTTATACACTCCTATGTCCATCAAGGTAGCTGGTGTTGATGCTGAGATTTATCACACCAGAGTCAAGAAGTGGCACTCCACACAGCCTCTGCCTGGAAGAAGTCTGAACAGCTTCTCCTCAATGACTGAATCCCATAGCTACAGAGGACCTCAAACTGCTCTTCAAGTGACAGCTGCTTAGACTGGAAACAGGCAATCCTCTCCTGTATCTATCTCTTTGCCAGTCCAGTCTCATCCTCACTATGATCTCTGTCCAGTGTGAATATGTTGTTGCTCCCTCTGACCAGACCTTGTAAAATTGAATGCCATTATGCGGTTCTTTCCTGGAAATAAGTATCTACCTCTGGGCTATCCTCTTTCTGCTATAATGACACTTTTCCTAATGACAATCTTTCTTGCAGAACCAGGGGGAGATGATTCAACGTCCATTCAACAATCCAGATTTATAGAGCTGGAGAGATGGCTCAGCAATTAAGAGCACTAGCTGTTCTTGCAGAGGACCAGGGTCAGTTTCCAGCACCGTCATAATGGCTAGCCACCATCTATAACTGCAGTTCCAAGACATCAAACGCTCTCTTCCAGCCTCCAGGGGCATTACATGCGTAGGTATACCTAGCACCTACATACATGTGGGCAAAACACTCATACACATAAAACATAAAAAATAAAAATTAAAAGTAAAATACAGAGTTCTTTCAGATAGACTACCAGCATGAGTTTTCCAGAGTGGTGTCCATTACAATACCATCGATTCATGCATGCTACTTGACACTTTTCTTCAATAGCTTGTAAGAAAATTTGCAGCTTTGCTACTTAATGTCTCATTATTTGGGCAAGCCTCCTGCTATGAAGTGGAACAGGACCACCCTAGACCTGTACAAAGGGGAATTCTTGTCAGGTATGCTCTCTTATGCCTGAGCACCCCCCCCCGTGCAAGCACTCCTTTCAGCTCTTCCAAAACCGTTAGATTACTACCTGTGTTACTATCAATGTGATAGATGCTCTGGGTCAGGGATGACTAAGAGATTGTAAAAGCCACTCTCAGTCAGGAATATCTGTGTTCAGGGTTCATGAACCTGACCAGCTCTATAAGGCTCATTGCAATACATAATGCTATTTGAAAAACTCCCTACTCAGGGGCTGGAGAAATGGCTCAGTGGTTAAGAGCATTGGCTGCTATTGCATAGGACCCAGGTTTGATTCCAGGCACCCATATGGCACCTATGAACTGTCTATAACTCGAGGTCCAGGGGAGTCTGATGCCTGTGGGCACTGCACAGCCTGGTTCCCCTATGCAGGCAATACACTCATACACATAAATAAAAATAATTTTAAGCCAGGCATGGTGGCACACACCTTTAATCCTAGTACTTGGGAGGCAGAGGCAGGCATATCTTTGTGAGTTCAAGGCCAGCCTGGTCTACGGAGCAAGTTCCAGGACAGCTGGGGCTACAGGGAGGCCCTGTCTCGAAAAGACCAAAATAATAATAATAATAATAATAATAATTTTTAAATTTCTTATTCTGTACCTGTGGGATACTTATGGAATTCCTTAACAGACTATCTCAGCTTCTAGGAGTAAACTGGTGGAGGGACCCACCTCCCCTAAACTAATTTCGCATTGAAGATCAGATTGAGTAAAACCTAGTGGACCCAGAAGTCCTCTAGAACCTATCTCACTTTATGGGTTAGATGACTCTAGAAGCCTGTCTGCCACACCCGGACTTTTGCATACCTGGGAGTGGTACCTCCTATATTCACTCTCCAATGAGAGCTTTCAACCGTATCCATTAATTCTACCTTAACTTTTCTCAAGCCCTAGTCGTTCAGCAGATCCAGATCCTAACTGGTGGCTATCTCAGGCCTGGCCTGCAGAAATGGCAGAATCAGAGTCCCTCAGAGCTGTAGCTTCTCAAAACAGAAGGGACATATTAGAAGGAATCAGTACAGGCATATGGATTTCGGGGTAACTATAATGAACCCCTTAAGATGTGAGACATTCATTAGAAAAGGCCTCCTTATCTGGGGTAGAACATAAAATCAGCCTATTATTCTGAAGGAGAGAATGAGCTAGAATGCTTTAATGAAGTAAATTCAGTGTTAGATGAAGTAAGGAAGATGGAACACATTTTCCAGAAACATACCTCTGCCACTACTTGGGAGAGAGCTTGTGTCCAGGCCCAGTATGATATGCTATAATGTAAATGGGATCTAAACTGTTCATGGGCCAGTGGCCTGCCCTCCTGAATATGGAGGCGATGTCTCCCCATATCTTTTCCACCTTCTGTGCTGATAGCTTTATCTCTTGACTTGACACACTTGGGTTAAGACGGCCTTGACTGGGGCACTGTCTCCATTGGCCATATCTATGGGGCATTTTCTTGATTGTTGAGTGAAATGGGAGAGCCCAGCCCACTGTGGGCAGTGCCTAACTTGGGCAAGTCGCTCTGTATTGTATAAGAAATCATGCTGGGAAATCTCCCAAGACCACCTGAAGCACAGGTAGGTAGGTAGAAGCTGGGTGCTTCAGCAAGGTGGATTGTTGTTTGATTTAATCTAGTTAATCTAGTTGTCTTTGGCTTAATGGCTTTTGTAGCTGTGGGGGCAGAGTTATCCTCCCAGCTGGTATAAAAGGTGGGGTTGTGTGAGTCTTGAGATCGAAGATCACCCAAGACCAAATGAAGCACAGGTAGAGCACCCCCCCCCAACTGGGATTACGAAGGCATCTGAAGAAGGCAAGGAAAGCAAGCCCTCAACACAGTGAAGAGGCATTTGGGACTCACATTGGAATACAGGCAAGGAAAAACCCATATGCCAGGAACACGAAGAAGAGACGACATGGGAAAGGTGCTGGATAATCCCACACCAAGATCTACCAACCCTGTGGAAGATTCCTATAGTGGGATCCCCCCGGGGATGGCCCAGGACACAGATATCAGAAGCACAATCCTGAACATACTTAAAGAAGTGCAAGATTATAAAGAGCAAATCAAAGGATTAAGAAAAGAGAATGAAGAACTCAAGAAGGAAGTGGAAACAGTGAAAATATTCCACGTTGAAAAAGATAAGGAAGTGAACCAGTGAAGCTAAAGAGCTACAGGAAGAGATTGAGAAGCTCCAAAAGGAAGTGGAAATACTAAAGAAATCAGAAGATGAAATGAAAAAGGAAATCAAACACTCATCCAATCAAGAGGAAAGGAATGGAAAAAGCCTCAGAAGCAGAATGGAGGAAGCAGTACAAAGAATATCAGACCTGGAAGATAACACAGAACAACTAAAAACCTCAAGGAAAGATTATGAAAAACTTTAAATTCACAAAAGTGGAACAACCAGGAACTGTGGGACACGATGAAAATATCAAACCTCCGCATCATAGGAATAGAGGAAGGAGAAGAATCCCAAGAGAATGGTATTGATCAGATCTTCAACAGAATAATAAATGAAAATTTCTCCTAACTAAAAAAAGACAAACCAATACAAATACGAGAAGCACATAGAACTCCAAACAGACAAGATTAGAAAAGAAACTCTCCACGCCACATCATAGTTAAAATGCTAGACACCCAAAACAAAGACAAAATCTTTAAAGTCACAAGAGAAAAACAAGTGACCTATAAGGGGAAACCTATTAGAATTACAACTGACTTCTCAACGCAAACTATGAAAACAAGAAGAACCTGGAACAAAGCATTCCCAGTGTTAAAGGACAATAGATGCCAACCCAGGTTACTATACCCAGCAAAAATGTCGATTATAGTTGAAAGAGAGAGAAAAACCTTCCATGACATAAAAAAGATGAAAGAATACATGTCCAAAATAGACCATATACTGGGACACAGGGAAAAACTCAACAAATATAAAAAGATTGAAATAATCTCATGCATTCTATCAGACCACAGTGCAATAAAACTCAATATCAACACCAGGATAAGCCCTACAACCTACAAGAACACATGGAGACTAAACAACACTCTCTTGAATAATGAATGGGTCAAGGAAGAAATAAAGAAAGAAATAAAAACATTCCTGGAACTGAAGGGCAATGATAATACAACACAGCAAAACCTATGGGACACTTTAAAGGCAGTCCTAAGAGGGAAGTTTATAGCTCTAATTGCCTACATTAAAAAAAACAGAAAGAACACAAGTGAATGATCTAACACGGTAGCTTAATGTACTTGAGAGACAACAACAAATGAACCCTAAATGCAACAGACAAGAAGAAATAACAAAAATCAGAGCAGAGATCAATGAAATAGAAACAAAGAAAACCATACAAAAAATCAATGAATCCAAAAGTTGGTTCTTTGAGAGAATAAATAAGATAGACAGACCTCTAGCCCAGTTAACTGAAAGGAAAAAGGAACAACTCCAAATCAATAGAATCTGTGATGAAAGGGGAAATATCACAACAGACAATGAAAAGATCCAGACAACCATAAGGGATTACTTCAAAAACCTATACTCTACTAAGTTTGAAAACCTAGAAGAAATGGATGAATATCTGAAATCCTGGGAATCACCAAAGCTCAACCAAGAAGAGATTGACAGCTTAAATAGTCCAATAATATATGAAGAAATTGATGATGTAATAACCAGCCTCCCATCCAAAAAATGCCCAGGCCCAGAAGGTTTCACAGCAGAATTCTATAAAATATTTCAAAAAGACCTACGCTGCATCATTGATTTGATTCATTGGGCTCCACTGATCCAAAAGAGAACCTTAGCTGACCCCTCTTGGAATGGGTTTGGATTTGGTAGGCGCTTTGGTCTAGGAAGTACTATTATCAGTTGTATAACCAAGGCCTAATGATGGGCAAGAAACAAAGGCCCTACAACTATTTCCAGTCTGGCTACTGTCTGCCAAGGGGAAAATAACCCCTTATTACTTTCCCCAGAACACTTAGGAAGGCAATATCAGGAAGCAGCATGTAATATGGCTCACAGAGTCTTGTGGCAAAAGGCAGGTTTAACCGAGAGACAAATTTTGACCAGATCTGTCCAAAGTATTGCAGAAGACACAAAACTGGGTGGCAGAGCCAAGGCACGAACGTGGGAACGAGCTGGTCCAGAACTGGCTACCTCCATGTAATTTAACCAAGACCTGGAAAATGAGAGAAAGGACAAATGTCTTCATGGCTACTAGCTGTGACAAGGGTCCCCCAGGGAAAGGATATGCTGAAAGGCTCTGGACCATTGTTCCTCTCTAGACAACTGGACACTTCTGGAAGGAATGCCCCCCAAAGTTGAAGGCTATAAATGAAATGTCCCAGTCCCTTACCAGAACCTGACCTAATTGAGGTGTCAAACACTAGAGGTCCAGATGTTCCTGGAGTTCCCAAGATCCAAGGCCATCTACCTTACATGAACATCAACCCAGGGCCTACTCTACAGGGTCCTGTAATTTGATTTAAACTCAAGGAGCCCCATGTAACTGAGTAGGATGCTATTGTCCAATTCTTAAGTAGATAGGGAATCTGATTCTCTATGGCCTTTCTTTCCTCCCAAGGTCCAGCCACAACACAACATTTCAGGACAAACTGGCCCGCACCATCAAAAAGCTGTTTTTGACCCAAATTTTGCCGATAATGGTGCAAGATTACTTACCTCTTTCACAGTACCAGGACTCTGGTCCCTCTATTAGGCAGAATATACGCTTCCAATGTTTAGTGTAGAGGTTATGCCTTCTCCCAGGATAACATATCTGCCCCTGGTAGGACCAATATTAAGACCCCTCAACATGGATGGATGGAACCAAGGTGAGGCTTCAATCTCTTCACAATTCCTAATACATTAGAAGGATCCCATTTATTTTCCCCATCAAAAACAGGGCCAACTCAAATCTAAGAGAGTAAAGGATTCAAGCTATTGGCCCTTAAAAGGCAGGAACTATTGATGGAATTTTCTAGTCCCTATCACTCATTTATTTGGGGGAGGTCAAAGGGGACCTAATTAATGCTAATCAATGAGACTGGGGTCCTCTCTCCTCCTGTTATACCCCGTCCCTGTGCCCTCCTAACTCTGGGTCTCACAAAAAATCCCACATCCTAAGGTACCAAAATTTCTACATCTTCTTTCCATCAACTGGAAGGGTAAAATGCTGACCAAAATGAACTTGAGTAGAACAGTTTATTCATTTTACTCTTCAAAGCACAGTTCATCTTTGAAAGAAGTTGGAAGGAACTCAGGGAGGCAACCTAGAGGCACGAAGACCATAAGTAGAGAATGCTTTTACTGATTTGCTCCTTTTGCCTGTTATCAGCCTGCTTTCTTATAGTCAACCAAGGACCCGTGGTGACACCAACCCAAGATGGCTGGGCTCCACATCACTCATTTATCAAAAAATCCCTCACAATCATGTCTGCATGCCAGTCTTAGAGGAAAATTCCCAATTGGGCGTTGCCATCTTCCCGGGTGTGTCAAGTCGACATGGAAACATACCATGAACATCTCTTATTGTAATATCGTCCATGAACCTCAGGGGGTCACTCTAGCTGCCAAGACACATGTGGGTTATCAAAAATTAGAAGATAAAATAAGTGCACCTACTCCTAATAGAAGGACCTAATGTGCTGGAAGGCCTGTCCCTCTCTCAAAGCCGGCTACCACTTGCCTTCCTGGTGGGTGAAAAGTCTTGAACATTCATGGTTCAAGAGTTCTACCATATGCTGCCAGATCTGAGTATAAGGAGTAACCCACTCTAAGTCCAAACTCGACTGTTTGCGAGTGGCAGTTCATTCATAGAAATCAGATCTCAGAGGACCCAGTAGTCTATGACCAGCCACCTAGTGGATGCTGCAGCCAATCTCCCAGTGCTTAGGATTGGAAGAAGTATTTCCTTCTATGGGAAGAGCCCACTTCTATCCTTGAAAGGGCTCATTATGGACCGCCTCTAGCATAGAGGGGTGCACAAACACCTGTTCAAACTGGAATCACCATGTGATGGTTTGGTCACCTTATTGTTGTGATTGCCTCATTTCCCACAATGGAATGACTTGAAATTCCTTCACAAATAATATTAGGTAGGAGGAGAAATTGTATCCAATCAATTAAGAGATTTGTAGAGAGAAAGGGAATATATCAGAGGTTAGGACCCAAATACTTTAAGTTATGTGAGTCTGTCAGAGACTAATACCGAAACAGATTGGTCTCTCCCTAGCAGAGATGGAAAAATACCCAGCTGGGACTGGCAATAGATGTTACATGCTTACTGGAGAACAAAACCCTGCTACTTTTACATGGATGGATACTTTATCATCAGATAACATTGTAGTCTTCCTTTCCAAAACAGAAAGGGCACAGAAGTAGTAATAATAATCTAGAAAGAAATCATCGCTAGTATAGGAATGTCGAGGCACATGCAAGTGGCAATGGGACAGCAGCTCAGAGCAGTAAAAATTCACTCAGGTCGTCACTGGAGCCCTGCAGATAAAATTAGCCTTCACTGTTCCTGGGAACCCCAGTTTTCTAGTAAGGCAGAGAAAAGAAATGGCCTACTCATAAGACATCTCGCTAAATTGACGCAGAGCCCTCAAGTTCCCTGGGCAGCTTCTGCCTTAGCTTTGGGGCATTGGACAAGTATCCTGGGAACAGTGGCATGAATTATCTTTGACACTTTGTACACAGACCTATCCTTTTGAGAGAACTTCCCCATAGCCCAGTTCTACCTGCCGGTATCACATGCCACCCATCTAGCAGGTTCCAACAAGTCCCTTCCGAACTCACACAGGGATCCCCTGAAGGGTGACTATGGTCCCTCCCCGAATCCCTAGGGAAATGGTCCTGGTCAAAGTCACAAAGGAGACTCTCCCACTCTCGGGTCCATTAGGAGGACTCTCTCCCTGTTTTTTGTTGATATTTACACTCCTATGTCCATCAGGTAGCTGGTGTTGATGGCTGGAGATTTATCACACCAGATCAAGAAGTGGCACTCCACACAGCCATCTGCCTGGAAGAAGTCTGAACAGCTTCTCCTCAATGACTGAATCCCCATAGCTACAGAGGGACCTCAAACTGGCTCTTCAAGTGACAGCTGCTTAGACCTGGAAACAGGCAATCCTCTCCTGTAATCTTCTCTTTGCCAGTCCAGTCTCACCTCACTATGATCTCTGTCCAGTGTGAATATGTTGTTGCTCCCTCTGACCAACCTTGTAAATTGAATGCCATTTGTGGTTCTTTCCTGGAAATAATATACCGCCTCGGGCTATCCTCTTCTGCTATAATGACACTTTTCCTAATGACAATCTTTCTTGCAGGACCAGGGGGAGGTAATTCAACGTCCATTCAACAATCCAGCATTTATGAGCCTAAGAGATGGCTCAGCAATTAGGACACTGGCTGTTCTTGCAGAGGCAAGGGTTCAGTTCCAGCACCACATAATGGCTAAATCCATCGATGTAATCAGTTCAAAACATCAACGCTCCTCTTCCCACCTCCGCGGGCATACGATGCAGTAGGTTACCTACATACATGTGGGCCCCGTACATACAATGTGGCAAAACACATCATACACAAAAACTTAAAAAATAAATAAAATTATGAAAAGTAAATACGATATTCTTTCAGATAGACTACCAGCATATGTTTTCCAGAGTGGTGTCCATTACAATACCATCGATGCATACAGGCTACTTGACACTTTTCTTCAATAGCTTGTAAGAGCATTTGCAGCTTTGCTACTTAATGTCTCATTCTTTGGGCAAGCCTCCTGCTCTGAAATGGAACAGGACCACCCTAGACCTGTACAAAGGGGAATCCTTGTCAGATATGCTCTTTTATGCCTGAGTGCCCCCCCCAGCACTCCTTTCAGCTCTTCCAAAACTGTTAGATTACAACCTGTGTTACTATCAATGTGATAGATGCTCTGGGTCAGGGATGGCCAAGAGATTGTAAAAGCCACCCGCAGTCAGGGAATGATCTGTGTTCAGGGTTCATTGAACTGAAACCAGCTATAGTAAGGCTCATTGCAATACACAATGGCTATTTAAAAATTCCCTATTCGGGACTGGAATAATGGCTCAGTGGTTAACGAGCTTGGCTGCTTTTGCAAGGGACGCCGGGGTTTTTTGATTCCAGGCACACCTATGGCAACTATGAACTTTGGGTTCCCCCCCTAGAACCCAGGTCCAGGGATCGATGCCTCTTCTGACCTCTGGGGCCTGCAACACGCCTGTGCCCCTTACATGCAGGCAATACACTCATACACATAAATAAAAATAATTTTAAAATTCCTTATCCTGTTCCTGTGGGATACTTATGGAATTCCTTAACAGACTATCCCAGCTTCTAGGAGTAACCTGGTGGAGGGACCCACCTCCCCAAAGCTAACTTCACATTGAAGATCAGATTGAGTAAAACCTAGTGGACCCAAAAGCCCTCTAGAACCAATCTCACTTCATGGGTTGGATGACTCTAGAAGCCTGTCTGCCACACCCAGACTTTTGCATACCTGGTAGTACTCCTATGTTCACTCTCCAATGAGAGCTTTCAATCCGTGTCCATTAATTCTACCTTAACTTTTCTCAAGACTTAGTCCTTCAGCAGATCCAGATCCTAACTGGTGGCTATCTCAGGCCTGGCCTGCAGAAATGGCAGACTCAGACTCCCTCAGAGGTGTAGCTTCTCAAAATGGAAGCGACATATTAGAAGGAATCAGTACAGGCCTATGGATTTCAGGGTAACTAGAATGAACCCCTTAAGATATGAGACATTCATTAGAAAAGGCCTCCTTATCTGGGGTAGAACATAAAAAATGCTATATTATTCTTGAGGAGAAATGAGCTAGAATGCTTTAATGAGTAAACTTCAGTGTTAGCTGAGTAAGGAAGATGGAACACATTTTCCAGAAACATACCATCTGCCACTACTTGGGAGAGAGCTTGTGTTTTGAGACAGGGTCTCCTTGTAGCCCCAGCTTCCCTGGAACTCGTTTTGTAGACCAGGCTGGCCTTGGACTCCACAAATCTGCCTGTCTCTGCCTCCCACCTGCGGGGAGTAAAGGCATGTACCACCATGACCAGCTGATTGGTTATATTTTCTTTTGGGGTGCTTAAATCAACACAATTAGCCCAGATTAACCAAACTTTGTTTTCTGAAGGACGTTTGAGGTTATGGTCTTCAGGGGGCATTTGGATTTTTGGGGGGAGCATCTGACTCCTTCTGGCCATTCTTAACCAGTTCAATTTACTGAGGACAAGGTCAGGTGTTTCTAGACCAGGCTTCCCTTTGAAACACAAGGCGACTTTCCTCTACATTGAACTTCCTCTTTATAGATTGGACACTAGCCAGGGTTCTGTTGGTGGACCTCCAAGACCTCTCTGCACAGGAAGCCTGGTGACTCACAATTGCAGAGATGGCCTAGCAGTTAAGAGCGCTGACCTCTCTTGCAGAGGACCCGGGTTCGATCCCCAGCACCCATATGGCAGCCGAGAGCCATCTGAAACTCCAATTCCAGGAGAACTCCAGTTCCAGGGGAGTCCAACACCCTCTTCTGACCTCCGCGGCATTGCACGTCACGGGTGCACAGACTTGCATGCAGACAATACATTCATATGCATACGGAAATAAAAAACAAAAACAAAAAAAAATTGCAAAACATTTTAAGAGATGCCCCCGGACAAAATGCCCAGGGACCAATTGACCTCAGAGGGCAAGGAACAAAATTGTCCTTTAAATCTCTTGGCTAAATTGGTATGGGCCTTAGGTATAGGGCATTAAGCATCCAAAAAAGTTAAGCTACACCAATCTGGTACTTTTAATTACTATATCATATTTAGATAAAGCTTGAAGAAAAGCCTTACATAAACATTGACTGGAAGAAATTTAACACCATAGGATATGGCCTATTAGAGAAATTTAAACAATTTTAGGCATATCTTAAATATAAACAATTTACTACAAACATAAGTAGTCTCTTTACGTTCCCAAACCCCATATCCTGGTTTGTATTTTTCCAATAACAGGAAATATACCTGTTGACCAGGGAATTAAGCTGAAAAAATTTACCAAGTCCATCCAAACCATCTCCTGGTGTGTGCCACTAGTTCAGGAAAATAAACCTAGCTTTTCTTGAGTCAAGTTATCTTAAAATGGGAAGAATAGATATCAAAAGTAACATGTGCATAATAGACAGAAACCAAAAAATATCTTTCAATATTCAAAGGTAACCCATTACTTGTCTATGCCCCTTTAATCCAAATCTACAACTGGAAGTCTAGTACAAGCCAGAAATGGACTGAAAACCAAACACAACCCAGTGTGCTTATAATCCCATTTAGACCAATAGTAAACTGGCTTTAATGTTTATACCATTCCACTCTAGAAACATTTAACCACTTCAATCCAGTACAAGTATCTTATTTTTTACTAAACTTTGCAACATTTATACCCATCCAGCCAAACAGGGAAGTTTCCTCAAACATATCACCACAAAATAAAAACCTTAAAATGACCCTGCAAGTCCAGGGCTGGCTCCAGCCAACCAAATCTTTCCAGATAGTCAGAAATACACCACATAGGCCTGGCAAAAAGCCTGTCTATCAGTCCCAAAGATGTTTGAATATTGTTTTAGAATTTTATTTGTTTTGTTTTATTGAGCATTTGTACATTTCATACAATGGTTCCTAATCAAATTTAAGCCTCCATGCACTCAGTCCCCATCAGAACTCGTATATTGTGTCATCCAAATTAAGCCCTATCTAGTCAAGCCTGGGTCCAGGGCTGGCAGGGGACAGGGTGGGGGTGAATGAGCAGAATGGAGTAGAGAAGCAGTGGGAGGGCTCTGATTTTCCAGAGTCCTAGGTGGGCAAGTCTGTCTGTCTGTCTGTCTGACTGACTGGGGAGCCAGGGGAGATGAGGGTATGGGGACCACTGGAGGAGGAATTTAGCAATCTATGCTAACGTGCTAAGCAGTCTGTGCTAAGAAGCTAGTCGAGACATCTGAGGCAGGGGAATTGGGGCCTGCCTGTGTCCAAGGCTGGCAGGGCACAGATCAATTTTTTGTGTGTATTTTATATGTTTGAGTGTACTGCCTACATGTATGTAAGTGCACCCATGTTGTGCAATGCCCATGGAGGCCAGAAGAAGGTGTCAGATACCCTGTAACTTGAGTTTCAGACAGCTACTAGCCACCATGTAAGTGCTGGGATTCAAACCTTGTTTCCTGCAAGAGCCGCTAGTGATTGCAATTGTTCAGCCATCTCTCCAGCACCTCAGTCAATATTTATAAGCCTAATGACAGCTAAACACCCTTTATAACTTAACATGGAGGGATATTAAGCTAATTCTAAAACAGACCCTAACCTCAGTGAAGAAACTGAGGTTAACAGAAAAAGCAGAGGTCATGGGCCACAGCTTCCATATGTTCCGTACAATGATTCTGATGTCATGGGCACTGCTGATCCAAAAGCAGAACCTTAGCTGACCCCTCTTGGAATGGTTTGGATTTGGTAGGGGCTTGGTCTAGGAAGTACTTTATCAGTTGTATAACTGAGGGCCTAAGATGGACAAGAACAAAGCCCCTCAACTATTTCCAGCTGGCTACTGTCTGCCAAGGGGAAAATAGCCCCTTATTACTTTCCTCCAGAAACCTAGGAGGCAATCAGGAAGCACAGTAACATGGTCTCAGGGTCTTTGAAGAAGGAGGTTCTCCTGAGAGACAAATTCTTGACCAGATCTGTCCAAGATATTTGCAGAAACTACAAAAACTGGTGGCAGAGCCAGGCAAGAACTGGGACGACTGGTCCAGACTGGCTACCTCCATGTATTATAACCAAGACCTGGAAAATGAGAGAAAGGACAAATGTCTTCATGGCTTACTAGCTGTGACAAGGGTCCCCCAGGGAAAGGATATGCTGAAAGGCTCTGGACCATTGTTCCTCTCTAGACAACTGGACACTTCTGGAAGGAATGCCCCCCAAAGTTGAAGGCTATAAATGAAATGTCCCAGTCCCTTACCAGAACCTGTCCTAATTGAGGTGTCAAACACTAGAGGTCCAGATGTCCCTGGAGTTCCCAAGATCCAAGACCATCTACCTTACATGAGCATTGACCCAGGGCCTACTCTACAGGGTCCCGTAATCCGAGTTAAACTCAAGGAACCCCATGTAACCCTGAAGTAGGAAGGCATATTGTGAACTTCTTAGTAGATATGGGAATCTGATTCTCTATATGGCCTTTCTTTCCTCCCCGAGGTCCAGCCACACCACAACATTTCAGGACATAACTGGCCAACCATCAAAAAGCTGTTTGACCCAAATTCTTGCCGATCAATGGTGGCGGGGAGGGGTCTTTCACATTACCTCTTTCACAGTACCCAAGACTCTTGTCCCTCTATTAGGCAGAGATATATTCTTCCAATGCTAGTTAGAGTTAGTCCTTCTCCCAGGAGAAACATATCTGCCCCTGGTAGTGACCAATATAGACCCCTCAACATGGATGGATGGGGAAACCATAAGGTGAGCTTCAATCTCTTCACAATTCCTGATACATTAGAAGGATCCCATTTATTTTCCCGATCAAAAACAGGGCCAACTCAAATCTAAGACAGTAAAGGATTCAAGCTATTGTCTTGGCCCTTAAAAGGCAGGAACTATTGATGGAATTTTCTAGTCCCTATCACTCAGTTATTTGGGGGAGTTCAAAAGGAACCTAATTAATGCTAATCAATGAAACTGGGTTCCTCTCTCCTCCTGTGATACCCCGTCCCTGTGTCCTCCTAACTTGGGTCCTCACAACAACATCCCACATCCTAGGTACCAATTTCTACACTTGCTTTCTGTCACTGTGATAAAATGCTGACAAAAATGAACTTGAGTAGGAAACAGTTTATTCATTTTACTCTTCAAAGCACAGTTCATCTTTGAAAGAAGTTGGACAGGAACTTAGGGAGGAACCTAGAGGCAGAGCTCAAGTAGAGAATGCTGTTTACTGATTTGCTCCTTTTGCCTGTGTTCAGCCTGCTTTCTTATACAACCAAGGACCCGTGGTGACACCACCCACAAGTGGCTGGGCCATCCCACATCACTCATTTATCAAAAAATCCCTCACAATCATGTCTGCATGCCAGTCTTATAGAGGAAATTCCCAATTGGCGTTCCATCTTCCCGGGTGTGTCAAGTCGACATGTGAAACCATCCATGACATCTCTTATTGTACATATCGTCCATGACCTCAGGGGGTCACTTAGCTCCAGAGACACATGTGGTTATCAAAAATTAGAAAGATAAAATATCAGCCTCTCCTAATAGAAGGACCTGAAGTGGTGCTGAAGGCCTGTCCCTCTCTCAAGCCGCTACACACTTGCCTTCCTGGTGGTGAAAGTCTTGAACATTCATTTCAAGAGGTCTAACCTATGCTGCCAGATCTGATATTAAGAGGTAACTCCTCTAAAGTATCAAACTCTGACTGTTTGCTGATGGCAGTTCATTCATATAAAATGGATCTCAGAGGACCCAGTAGTCTTGACCACCACCTAGTGGATGCTGCAGCCAAGTCTCCGGTGCTTAGGATGGAAGAAGTATTTCTTCTACGGGAAGGCCCACTTCTATTCCTTGAAAGGGCTCATTATGGCCCCTCTGAGCTAGAGGATGCACAAACACTGTTGCAAACTGGTTTGTCACCTTATTGTTGTTTGTCATTGCCTCATTTCCCACAATGGATGACTTTGAAATTCCTTCACCAAATGTATTAGGTAGGAAGGAGAAACTGTATCCAATCAATTAAGAGAATGTTTAGAGAGAAAGAAATATCAGAGGTTAGGACCCAAATACTTTAGTTATGTGAAGTCTGTCAAGAGACTAATACCGGAAACAATGTGTCTCTCCCTAGCAGAGATGGAAAAATACCCAGGCCGGACTGGCAAACAGATTTTACATACTTACCAGGAGAACAAAACCCTGCTACTTTTATGGATGGATACTTTCATCAGGTAAATTGTAGTCTTCCTTTACCAAACAGAAAAGGGCACAGCAAGTAGTAATAATAGTCTAGAAAGAAATCACTCCTAGATTAGGAATGTCGAGGCACATGCAAGTGACAATGGGACAGCGCTCAGAGCAGAATTCACTCAGGGCGTCACTGGAGCCCTGCAGATAAAATTCAGCCTTCACTGTTCCTGGGAACCCCAGTTTTCTAGTAAGGCAGAGAAAAGAGGTGGTCTACTCATAAGACATCTCGCTAAATTGACGCAAGACACTCAAGTTCCCTGGGCAGCTTCTGCCTTAGCTTTGGGGCATTGGACGAGTATCCCGGGAACACTGGCATGGATTATCTTTGACACTTTGTACATAGACCTGACCTTTTGAGAGAACTTCCCCATAGCCCAGTTCTACCTGCCGGTATCACATGCCACCCATCTAGCAGGTTCCAACAAGTCCCTTCCGAACTCATGCAGGGATCCCCTGAAGGGTGACTATGGTCCCTCCCCGAATCCCTAGAGAAATGGTCCTGGTCAAAGTCACAAAGGAGACTCTCCCTCCCTGGGTCCAATTAGGAGGACCCATCTCCTGTTATTTATACACTCCTATGTCCATCAAGAAAGCTGGTGTTGATGCTGAGATTTATCACAGCAGAGTCAAGAAGTGGCACTCCACACAGCCTCTGCCTGGAAGAAGTCTGAACAGCTTCTCCTCAATGACTGAATCCCATAGCTACAGAGGACCTCAAACTGCTCTTCAAGTGACAGCTGCTTAGACTGGAAACAGGCAATCCTCTCCTGTATCTATCTCTTTGCCAGTCCAGTCTCATCCTCACTATGATCTCTGTCCAGTGTGAATATGTTGTTGCTCCCTCTGACCAGACCTTGTAAAATTGAATGCCATTATGCGGTTCTTTCCTGGAAATAAGTATCTACCTCTGGGCTATCCTCTTTCTGCTATAATGACACTTTTCCTAATGACAATCTTTCTTGCAGAACCAGGGGGAGATGATTCAACGTCCATTCAACAATCCAGATTTATAGAGCTGGAGAGATGGCTCAGCAATTAAGAGCACTAGCTGTTCTTGCAGAGGACCAGGGTCAGTTTCCAGCACCGTCATAATGGCTAGCCACCATCTATAACTGCAGTTCCAAGACATCAAACGCTCTCTTCCAGCCTCCAGGGGCATTACATGCGTAGGTATACCTAGCACCTACATACATGTGGGCAAAACACTCATACACATAAAACATAAAAAATAAAAATTAAAAGTAAAATACAGAGTTCTTTCAGATAGACTACCAGCATGAGTTTTCCAGAGTGGTGTCCATTACAATACCATCGATTCATGCATGCTACTTGACACTTTTCTTCAATAGCTTGTAAGAAAATTTGCAGCTTTGCTACTTAATGTCTCATTATTTGGGCAAGCCTCCTGCTATGAAGTGGAACAGGACCACCCTAGACCTGTACAAAGGGGAATTCTTGTCAGGTATGCTCTCTTATGCCTGAGCACCCCCCCCCGTGCAAGCACTCCTTTCAGCTCTTCCAAAACCGTTAGATTACTACCTGTGTTACTATCAATGTGATAGATGCTCTGGGTCAGGGATGACTAAGAGATTGTAAAAGCCACTCTCAGTCAGGAATATCTGTGTTCAGGGTTCATGAACCTGACCAGCTCTATAAGGCTCATTGCAATACATAATGCTATTTGAAAAACTCCCTACTCAGGGGCTGGAGAAATGGCTCAGTGGTTAAGAGCATTGGCTGCTATTGCATAGGACCCAGGTTTGATTCCAGGCACCCATATGGCACCTATGAACTGTCTATAACTCGAGGTCCAGGGGAGTCTGATGCCTGTGGGCACTGCACAGCCTGGTTCCCCTATGCAGGCAATACACTCATACACATAAATAAAAATAATTTTAAGCCAGGCATGGTGGCACACACCTTTAATCCTAGTACTTGGGAGGCAGAGGCAGGCATATCTTTGTGAGTTCAAGGCCAGCCTGGTCTACGGAGCAAGTTCCAGGACAGCTGGGGCTACAGGGAGGCCCTGTCTCGAAAAGACCAAAATAATAATAATAATAATAATAATAATTTTTAAATTTCTTATTCTGTACCTGTGGGATACTTATGGAATTCCTTAACAGACTATCTCAGCTTCTAGGAGTAAACTGGTGGAGGGACCCACCTCCCCTAAACTAATTTCGCATTGAAGATCAGATTGAGTAAAACCTAGTGGACCCAGAAGTCCTCTAGAACCTATCTCACTTTATGGGTTAGATGACTCTAGAAGCCTGTCTGCCACACCCGGACTTTTGCATACCTGGGAGTGGTACCTCCTATATTCACTCTCCAATGAGAGCTTTCAACCGTATCCATTAATTCTACCTTAACTTTTCTCAAGCCCTAGTCGTTCAGCAGATCCAGATCCTAACTGGTGGCTATCTCAGGCCTGGCCTGCAGAAATGGCAGAATCAGAGTCCCTCAGAGCTGTAGCTTCTCAAAACAGAAGGGACATATTAGAAGGAATCAGTACAGGCATATGGATTTCGGGGTAACTATAATGAACCCCTTAAGATGTGAGACATTCATTAGAAAAGGCCTCCTTTTCTGGGGTAGAACATAAAATCAGCCTATTATTCTGAAGGAGAGAATGAGCTAGAATGCTTTAATGAAGTAAATTCAGTGTTAGATGAAGTAAGGAACATGGAACACATTTTCCAGAAACATGCCTCTGCCACTACTTGGGAGAGAGCTTGTGTCCAGGCCCAGTATGATATGCTATAATGTAAATGGGATCTAAACTGTTCATGGGCCAGTGGCCTGCCCTCCTGAATATGGAGGCAGTCTCCCCATATCTTTTCCACCTTCTGTGCTGATAGCTTTATCTCTTGACTTGACAAACCTGGGTTAAGACAGACTTGACTGAGGCACTGTCTCCATTGGCCATATCTATGGGGCATTTTCTTGACTGTTGAGTGATATGGGAGAGCCCAGCCCACTGTGGGCAGTGCCTAAATTGGGCAGGTCGTTCTGTATTGTATAAGAAATCATGCTGGGAGATCTCCCAAGACCACCTGAAGCACAGGTAGGTAGGTAGGAGCTGGGTGCTTCAGCAAGGTGTATTGTTGTTTGATTTAATCTAGTTAATCTAGTTGTCTTTGGCTTAATTGTATTTTGTAGCTGTGGAGGTAGAGTTATCCTCCCAGCTGTTATAAAAGGTGGGGTTGTAAAAAAATAAAAAAATAAAAAATAAACAACAAATAAATAAATAAATAAATAGTGGGGTTGTGTGAGTCTTGAGATCGGAGATCTCCCAAGACCAAATGAAGCACAGGTAGAGCACCCCCCCAACTGGGATTATGAAGGCACCTGAAGGAGGCAAGCAAAGCAAGCCCTCAACACAGTGAAGAGGCATTTGGGACTCACATTGGAATACAGGCAAGGAGAAGCACATATGCCAGGAACACGAAGAAGAGACAACATGGGTTGTCTCTTCTTCTGGTTGTCCCTTCTTCTTCTGTGCTGGACAATCCCACACCAAGATCTACCAACCCTGTGGAAGATGCCTGCAGTGGGATCCCCCTGGGGATGTCCCAGGACACAGATATCAGAAGCATAATCATGAACATACTTAAAGAAATGCAAGATTATAAAGAGCAAATCAAAGGATTAAGAAAAGAGAATGAAAAACTCAAGAAGGAAGTGGAAACACTGAAAAGATCCCATGTTGAAAAAGATAAGGAAACCAACCAGTGAAGCTAACAGCTACAGGAAGAGATTGAGAAGCTCCAACAGGAAGTGGAAATACTAAAGAAATCAGAAGAAGAAATGAAAAAGGAAATCAAACACTCATCCAATCAAGAGGAAAGGAATGGAAAAAGCCTCAGAAGCAGAATGGAGGAAGCAGAACAAAGAATATCAGACCTGGAAGATAACACAGAATGACTAAAAACCTCAAGCAAAGATTATGAAAAATTTAAAAATACACAAAAGTGGAACAACCAGGAACTGTGGGACACTATGAAAAGATTGAACCTCCATATCATAGGAGTAGAGGAAGGAGAAGAATCCCAAGAGAATGGTATAGATCAGATCTTCAACAGAATAATAGATGAAAATTTCCCCAAACTAAGAAAACACAAACCAATACAAATACAAGGACACAGAACTCCAAACAGACAAGATTAGAAAAGAAACTCTCCACGCCACATCATAGTTAAAATGCTAGACATCCAAAACAAAGAAAAATCCTTAAAGTCACAAAAGAAAAACAACAAGTGACCTATAAGGGGAAACCTATCAGAATTACAACTGACTTCTCGACGCAAACTATCAAAGCAAGAAGAACCTGGAGCAAAGCATTCCCAGTGTTAAAGGACAATAGATGCCAACTCAGGTTACTATACCAAGCAAAAATGTTGATTATAGTTGAAAGAGAGAGAAAAACCTTCCATGACATAAACAAGTTGAAAGAATACATGTCCAGAAAACCAACCCTTCAGAGAATACTTGAAGCAATTCAAAGAACAGAAGAAAGGAGCAACCATCTCCAGGCACCTAGAAAGAGAAATCAATAAAAGCATAACTGCAAAAGTAGTTTAGAAACCTAAACCAAAACCGCAAATGGATAATAAGGCAAAAGGAAGCAACACAAACCTATCAGTCATAACCTTAAATATTAATGGACTAAATTCCCCCAATCAAAAGACACAGACTGGGAGATTGGATTAAGAAATAGAACCCATCGATATGCTGTCTACAAGAAACACATGTTAACTTCAAGAATAGGCACCACCTTAAAGTGAAAGGATAGAAAAAAATATTCCAAGCAAATGGTACCAAAAAGAAAGCAGGTGTTGCTATTTTAATATCAGACAAAATAGACTTCAAAGTAAAAGAAATCAGAAGAGACAAAGAAGGCCATTACATTTTTATCAAAGGAACAATTCACCAAGAAGATTTCACAATNCTTCAAAGTAAAAGAAATCAGAAGAGACAAAGAAGGCCATTACATTTTCATCAAAGGAACAATCCACCAAGAAGATTTCACAATTATGAATATATATGCCCCAAATTCTGGTGCACCAAACTTTATAAAGACAATTCTCCAGGACCACAAGTCACAGACTAACCCCAGCACACTCATAGTGGGAGATTTCAATACCCCACTGAGTCCTTTGGATAGGTCAACAGGACAAAAAATAAACAGAGAGACATCTGAACTGAACGATATGATACACCAAATGGACCTCATAGACCTCTACCGAACATTCCATCCTAATACCAGAGAATACACTTTCTACTCAGCACCCCACGGAACATTCTCCAAAATCGACCACATCCTGGGACACAGAAGAAACCTCTACAAATACAAAAAGATTGAAATAATTTCATGCATCCTGTCAGACCACAGTGCAATGAAGCTCAACATCAACACCAGGACAAGCCCTCCTGCCTACAAGAACACATGGAGACTAAACAACACACTCTTGAATAATGAATATGCCAAGGAAAAGATAAAGAAAGAAAGAAAAGCATTCCTGGAACTGAATGACAATGACAATACAACACAACAAAACCTATGGGATATCTTAAAAGCAGTCCTAAGAGGGAAGTTTATAGCCCTGGGTGCCTACATTAGAAAAACAGAAAGAGTACAAGTGAATGATATAACACTGCAGTTAAAAGCACTTGAGAGGCAACAACAGATGAACCCTAAATGCAACAGACAGGAAGAAATAACAAAAATTACAGCAGAAATCAATGAAAAAGAAAACAATACAAAAAAATCAATGAATCCAAAAGTTGGTTCTTTGAAAGAATAAACAAGATAAACAGACCTCTAGCCCAGTTAACCAAAAGAAAGAAGGAACAACTCCAAATCAATACAATCCGTGATAAAAAGAGAAATGTTACAACAGAAAAGGAAAAGATCCAGAAAATCATACCGGAATACTTCAAAAACATATACTCTACCAAGTTTGAAAACCTAGAAGAAATGGATGAATATCTGAAATCCTGGGAATCACCAAAGCTCAACCAAGAAGAGACCAACAGCTTGAACAGATCCATAATTTATGAAGAAATTGAAGAAATAAGAAACCTCCCAACTAAAAAAAAAAAAGCCCAGGCCTAGACGGTTTCATGGCAGAATTCTATAAAACATTTAAAAAGACCTACAACCATTATTACTGAAATTGTTTAGAAGGATACAAACGGAGGGACTTCTCCCAAATTCCTTCTATGAAGCCAGCATCACTCTATTACCAAAATCAGGCAAAGATACAACCAAAAAGGAGAACTATAGCCCAACGCCTAATGATCACAGATGCCAAAATTCTAAACAGGATACTGTCAAATCGCATACAGACTCACATCAAGAAAATCATCCATCATGACCAAGTGGGATTCATAACAGAGATGCAGGGATGGTTCAACATATGAAAATCAATAAGCATCATCAAGAACATAAATGGAATGAAAGACAAAAACCACACAATCATCTCAATTGACGGGGGAAAAGCCTTTGACAAAATCCAGCATCCCTTCATGCTTAAAGTCCTAGAGGGAATTGGATTGGAGGGATCATTCCTCAATGTAATCAAAGCCATATACAGGAAACCCACAGCCAATATCTTCCTAAATGGGGAAATGACAGAAGCATTCCCTTTAAAGGCAGGAACTTGGCAAGGCTGCCCCCTGTCACCACTCCTCTTCAATATAGTGCTTGAAACACTCTCTAGGGCAATAAGGCAAAAAAAGGAAATTAACAGAGTTCTAACTGGAAAAGAGGAAGTGCAGCTATCCCT
Organism: Rhizomys pruinosus; assembly: GCA_009823505.1. Lineage (NCBI taxonomy): Eukaryota > Metazoa > Chordata > Mammalia > Rodentia > Spalacidae > Rhizomys > Rhizomys pruinosus. Next base: position 3,814,569 of record VZQC01007008.1, on the reverse strand, counting down.
TTTTGCTGATGATATGATTGTTTACTTAAGGGATGCTAAAAACTCCACCAGAAAACTCCTAGAAATGATTAACAGATTCAGCTAAGTGGCAGGATACAAAATTAATCTAAAAAAAATCAGTGCCCTTTCTTTACACCAACAACAAGCAACTGGAGAAGGAATTCAAGGAGACCTTCCCACTCACAATAGCCTCAAAAACAATTAAATGCCTAGGAACAAACCTAACCAAAGACACCAAAGATCTCAACGACAAAAATTTTAAACCCTAAAGAAAGAAATTGAAGAAGACATCAGAAGATGGAAAAACCACCCATGTTCATGGACTGGGAAAATTAACATTGTTAAAATGTCCATTCTACCAAAACTCTTGTATAGATTTAATGCAATCCCAATTAAAATCACCAAGAGTTTCTTCACGGGCTTGGAAAAAAAAGTCCTTAAATTCATTTGGAAAAACAAAAGACCCCGAATAGCCAAAACAACCCTGAGTGAAAAGAGCAATAGAGGGGCGATCTCTATACCAGACTTCAAACTATACTACAGGCCTATAGTCATAAAAACAGCCTGGTACTGGCACAAAAACAGACCTGTTGACCAATGGAACAAAACCTAAGATCCAAACTTGAGCCCATGCAATTTCAGCCATCTCATATTTGACAAGGGGGCCAAGAAGATACAATGGAGAAAAGACAGCATCTTCAGCAAATGGTGTTGGCAAAACTGGATCACCACTTGTAGAAGAATGAAATTAAGGGGCTGGAGAGATAACCTAGCAGTTAAGGGCGCCAACTGCTCTTACAGAAGACCCGGGTTCAATCCCCAGCACCCACATGGTGGCCGAGAACCATCTGAAACTCCAATTCCAGGAGAACTCCAGTTCCAGAGGAATCTGGCACCCTTTTCTGACCTCCACAGCATTGCACGACATGGGTGCACAAACTTATTTGCAGACAGTACATTGATACACATACAGAAATAAATAAATGCCGGGCGTGGTGGCGCACGCCTTTAATCCTAGCACTTGGGAGGCAGAGACACATGGATCTCTGTGTGTTTGAGGCCAGCCTGGTCTATAGAGTGAGTTCCAGGACATCCAGGGAGACCCTGTCTCAAAAAAAAAAAAAAAAAGAATGAAATAAACCACTACCTCTTGCCCTGTACAAAAGTCAACTCCAGATGGATTAAACTCAAGTGAAACCCCCAATCCTGAAGGCGATAGAAGAAAAAGTTGGCAGCAATACAAGACATGGCGTAGAAAGACTCCTAAATCAGACAGCACTGGCACAAGATTAAAGTCGACAATTGACAAATTGGACTTCATTAAACTCAAAGTGTTTCTGTACATCAAAAGAAACAATCAAGGAGAAGAGAAAACCACAGAGTGGGGAGAAACCTTCACCACAGAAACATCTGATGAAGCATTGATTCCAGAAATATAAAACCTACCAAAAACAAAGAAGAAAGAAAAAATGACCCACTCAATAGATGGAGCAAAGAGCTGAACAGAGACTTCAAAGTGAGGAATTAGAGATGGCCAAGAACACCCTTAAGAAGTGTTCAACATCACTAATCATTAAGGAAATGCAAATCAAAACCACTTTAAGTTATCAATCTTACCCAATAAGACTGGCTAGGATCAAGAAAACAAATGATACCAAGTGCTGGAGAGGTTGTGGGGAAAGAGGAACACTCATCTGCTGCTGATGGGAATAAACTCGTGCAGCCACTATGGAAAGCAGTGTGGAGACCCTTTGGAAGACTGGAATGAACTGCCACCAACCCAGCATAACCACTCCTAGGCATGTACCCTCAAGATCACCCCACCACAGAGATACATGTACGGCCATGTTTATTTCAGCCCTCTTCACAATAGCAAGGAGCTGGAACCAACCCAAATGCCCCTCAGCTGATGAGTGGATAGAGAAAATGTGGTACATCTACACAATGGAGTTCTATGCAGCGATAAAGAAAGATGACATCATGAGATTTGCAGGAAAATGGCTGGAGCCTAGAAGACATCATCCTGAGTGAAGTAACACAGTCCCAGAAAAACAAACGACAAATGGTACCCTCCTCTGTGGATGCTAGGTGCCAATTACTAGTTGTAAGTATTCTTTGGGCATGGCCCCTTGAGCTTTTGTCCAAGCAGTTGAGAGTGATGCAATAATTGGAAACAACAACAACAACAACAACAGAAAGGAATGCATCAAAGAACTGACTGAAACAGTGAACTTCTGCTCAAAACAGTCAACTTCCACATGAAGAATATCGAGAAAGACTGAGAAAGAGAGGAAAAGCATGTTTGGCAGAATACATGAGCTCTGGTGGGGTGGGGGGATAAGGTGGGGGACACGGGTCTAGATTTGATAATCTTGTACAAAATATATATTAAAAAAGATAACAACAAAAAGAAATCATGCTGAGCATGGGCCAGGGGAGCAAGCCAGTAAGTTGTGCTCCTCCATGGCCTGTGCTTCAGCTCCTGCCTCCAGGTCCCTGCCCTGAGTTCCTACCTTAGGCTCCCAAAGTGATGAACTGTGACCTGGTAAATGTAAGACAAATAAACCCAAGTTAGAATTGGCCAGAGTGTTTTGTCACAGCAATTGAAGGCAAACTAGGACACCTTGTCTCTGGAAAATGGCCTCTCATAACTGTAAAATGACATAGTATGTTCTCAGTTGAATGAGGCAATTAAATTTCCAGTTGTCAAACTTACATCAAAGGCTTTTCAGACCCATAACATGTGTGGGAATGAAACTTTGTGTGTGGCTTGAAGCAAGAACTGGTAAGGCCTGTCCCAGGAGATCTCCAGTTATCTGGTATCTCTGTGGGTTTCCAGAGTTATCTGTAGCCGGAAGATTCAGGCTATTACAATGATTCTTGCTTCCCCCTATCTCTGCAAAGTTCCAGGCCCCTTCCCTTGAGGCATTGAGCAAAATATCACACCTCTAGTTACCTGTTGCAAAAACTGGAGCTCTACAGCCCCCCCATTAGAACAAGTTGGCTCACCCCTCCCTTCCACCTGCTCCCCACTTCCTTGCCCAAAGCACTGTAGTCTTAAATATATAGACCTCACTGACAGAAAATAAACGGAGTTCCTATCTTCCCCGGCTCCCCACGTGTGTGTGTGTGTGTGTGTGTGTGTGTGTGTGTGTGTGTTCGTTCCATTCTATGGGTGATCTCTGGTGGTTTTCCCTCCCCCCTTCTTGTGGGAGCAGAGCCCAGAGACTGCCGGAATTTTAGATATTCATCCATTTCTTTTAGGTTTTCAAATTTAGTAGAGTATAGGTTTTTGAAGTATTCTCGTATGATTGTCTGGATCTTTTCTTTATCTGTTGTGATGTTTCCTTTCATCGAAAGTTTTACTTTCATTGAAAATGCTATTGATTTGGAGTTGCTCTTTCTTTCTTTTTGTTAACTGGGCTAGAGGTCTGTCTATTTTGTTTATCTTTTCAAAGAACCAGCTTTTGGATTCATTGATTTTTTTGTATTGTTTTCTTTGTTTCTATTTCATTGATTTCTGCTCTGATTTTTGTTCTTTCTTCCTGTCTTTTGGGTTTAGGATTCATTTGTTGTTGTCTTTCAAGTGTTTTTAGCTACAGTGTTAGATCGTTTACTTGTTCTCTTTCTGTATTTTTAATGTGGGCACTTGGGGCTATAAATTTCCCTCTTAGGACTGACTTTAATGTATCCCACAGGTTGTGTTGTATTATCATTTTTGTTTAGTTCCAGGAATGCTTTTATTTTATTCTTTATTTCTTCTCTGACCCATTCATTGTTCAGTATTGTGTTGTTTAGTCTCCATGTGTTCTTATAGTTAGTAGGTCTTACCCTGGTGTTAATATTGAGCTTTATTGCACTGTGGTCTGATAGAATGCATGGAATAATTTCAATCCTTTTGTATTTATTGAGGTTTCTTTTGTGTCCCAGTATGTGGTCAATTTTGGAGAATGTTCCATGGGGTGCTGAGTAGAAAGTATATTCTCTGGTGTTTGGATGGAATATTCTGTAGATATCTGTGAGGTCCATTTGGTGTATTGTGTTGTTCAGTTCTGATGTCTCTCTGTTTATTTTTTGTCCAGTTGAACTATCCAGGTGGCTCAGTGGGGTATTGAAGTCCCCCACTATTAGTGTACTGGGATTAATCTGTGTCTTTAAGGTTTCCCAGGCATGGTCACAGGCCAACATTATCTAGACAATCTCTCACTGAAACTCCCTTCCCAGGAGATTATAGACTGAGGCAAGTTGTCAATTAAAACTAACCACCACATCCCCTCTATCAAAAAGCCTTCATTATCCCCACCTCTAAGTTACCTCCACCGACCACTCTGTTGCTTAGGCAAGAGTGTCTGTAAGGCTTCTCAGTAGTCGCAGAGTCTTGTGGATCTGGTCAAGATGCTTCAACTTCTCCTCCAGCTGCCGAGCAACCTTCTGCAGTGTTTCGGCTGACTCTGATTTTGCCCCGAAAGATAATGCACAGGTCCTACTCATAGGAGAATATATATATATATATATATATATATATATATATATCCGCTGCAAGGAAGATACTTGCAATGGCTGCACCAAGGATTCTGCCTTCTTTGGCCATTGCCAGAACCCGAGTGGAACATTCAGCAGGAAGTTCCCCGGTGGTCATGAGGATCCTGGCATCTGCTACCAAGTGAGGGTATTCTCTGGCCATCCTAATGGCGTGGGTGTACTGTATAAAGCTGTTCACATTGTCGATGCTACTGAAGGTTCTAAAAGAAAGTTTTATAATCTCCCAAACAACTTCCTTCATCATTTTTCTGGGAAGGGACACCGGGCGCCTGGCTTCAGTTTCATCTGCCCACCTGCTTGTTTCCTCTACAACCATAGTGGCAATACTTATGACAGAAGCACTTATTCGCAGCACCAGACTGGCACCTGCTGTCACAGGTCCCAGAACTAGACAAAGGATGCTCAGGACTCCAGAAACAGTGCTGGTGGCATCAGTCACCACATAAGAGATGGTGCAGTCCCTGTGAACCTTCGAAATGTGGTCAGCAAGGGCACAGACCTTCCTGACATTCTCCTTAAGCTTCTTCTTCAGTGGAGGAAAAACTTTCAAAAACCTCTTCTTTTCCTGCAGGTCTTTTTGAAGTTTGTCTTTGTCCTCCACAACTATGAGTTCTAGAAGCTCCTTCATGGCTCTATGAAGTGTAGCTTCCTCACCCTGTAACATCAGAAGTCAAGAACATCAGAAATTATTTAGCCATAAGATCCTCTAAAAGATCTATCTTGTTCAAAAAAAATAAAAAACAAATAAAAAAGATCTATCTTGTTCAAACAGTCTTTACTACAAAACTACTGAAAAAGAATTTTATAAATATACAAGACTTTGCTTTCCACATGAACATTTGATAATCATAGATGTGCCGTGGTCCTGCGGCCACAGTAGTCATTGTGCAAAGTCATGTCAAGACCCTCATTCATGACAGGATGTGACCTGGGCAACTCAGCTTCCACCACCAGTGCATTCCAGCTTCATCTTTAGTCAACAGGTCCATTCCGCTCACTGTGTCCTGGAGATACTCGATGAAGAATCTTCTTGATACTTGGGGAGAGAAAGAATGAGGTCAGAGGACAGTGAGAAAGAGCTTAAATGGCAAGTAGTGTAAGTGGTTCCTGTCCAAGTTCCTCAACACCTGTCCGTGGGTATTTAATGGAGTACACATTGTTAAAGGCTAACTAATGTTCCTTAAATTCATCTGTGAAAGCCCCTATGCCAGGCAACTGGTTTTAGAGACAGAGCCGTTAAGGAAGTGGAGTAATGAAGGGCTCTAGTCCATAGAACTAGTCTCCTAATAACAGTAAGAATAGGTACCAGATATTGTCTATCCACATATCCATCCATCTATCCCTCATCTGTTATTTGTCTCTCTTGTATCTTTCTCTGTGCATCTATAGTTTCCCTCCTTCCCTCCCTCCCTCCTTCCCTCCCTTCCTCTTTGTCAAAAAGAGTTCCTGAAGATGGAAATTTTTAAGTAAAAACATTTCTTAAAAATTTCAATGTCGCCGGGCGTGGTGGCACACGCCTTTGATCCTAGCACTTGGGAGGCAGAGGCAGGCGGATCTTTGTGAGTTCAAGGCCAGCCTGGTCTACAGAGTGAGTTCTAGGCCAGTTGGGGCTACATGGAGACCCTGTCTCAAAAAGACCAAAAAAAAATTTCAGTGTCCACTACCCACAAAACATACTTGCTGAATTTTCTTCCAAAAATTTCCATTTCTCAAAATGCACCACACATTACAAAATATAGTGGGAAATTGTTTTTAAATTTACATGCGTATATTCATGATATACACAGCACAGGGAAATATCTTTATTTTACCCAAGATTAGGCTATAACTACAATTTATTACATAAAATATGATAAGCTTAAAAAACTGTTCAAAGCTGGGCATGGTGGCACACGCCTTTAATCCTAGCACTCAGGAGGCAGAGGCAGGCAGATCTTTGTGAGTTCAAGGCCAGCCTGGTCTACAGAATGAATTCCAGGACAGCCAGGGCTACAGGAAGACCCTGTCTCGAAAAGACCAAAAAAAAAAAAAAAACCTGTTCATAAAAATGTCAACCATAGCCGAGCGTGCTAATGCACGCCTTTAATCCCAGCATTCAGGAAGCAGAGGCAGGTGGGATCCTCTGTGAGTTCAGGCCATCGCCTGTCTACAGGAGTGCAGTTCCAGGACAGCTGGAACTACAGGGAGACCCAAAAAAAAAAAAAAAAAAAGACCAAAAAAAGTGTACCATCATAAATAGTTTTGCAATTCAGTGGGTACTGTGTGGTAGGATCACACAAAAGCACTACCTCCTGCTTTGTGCAGATCTTCACTGTCTGGTTCTAATCAATATCTTATAAACACCTTGATACTGGCTCATTCCTGCTCCTCATCTAAAATAAGAACAGCATATTCATAGCACATGGTTAAGTTGTATTAATAATAATCTTATTTTGTTTAAAATGAAGACAAATCATGTTACCTGAATGCTTCCTAACTTCAAATTTAAATAAACTTCAAGTGTTAGGATAGCACACCCAAAGAGTGTGTCTTTTAACCCGGGGAGTGGAGGCATTTGAAGGACGCCGTCGTCCACCCCGCCTCCGTCCACCCCGCCTCCCTAAAAGAAAAAGAAAGAAAATAGGTTCAGGGTAGCAAAGTTCATTGAATATTGGACAGGGAAAGCTAGTTTTGGTGATTTGTTGTATGACATAATGAACCCATTTACAGGAACTGCTAAAGATGCTGAAGTTGATTTGAACCAACAACAGGGAGCAGGATTTCCCGTGTAGTGGGGAGTTTGGAATCGCCTCAGACTCTCCAGTTACAAAAGCAGGCAGAGAGTCATGATGAATTTGGAAGTCATTAGTAAGACATAAGGCCTTTTAGATTCCATTTTCCTAGGCTGTCCTGACCCTTCCTGAGAAGCAAGACAGGGAGGTGGGTATGCCCACAATCAGAGCCAAGAACCGGAGTCCTATAGACAGTGTCAGGTGACCCCCAGACCCTCTTCGGGACTCGCTCTTCACTTTCTGCTCTGCAGCAACACTCAGGGTGGAGCCTAAGGTTGTAGAGCAGACTCAGGAAACAGCCAGAGAAGGCGACCATGGCTACCTTTGGAGTCCATGAGGGCTGCTGGGTCCTTGGCACCAGCCTCGGGATCTCTGACAGGATTTCCTCACTGGAGGAGCAGGCCTGAAGTCCAGCTACAGGGAAGAGAAAATAAAATGTGGAGTGGAGTAGGAACAGCCCACCCACAGTGAAGGCTGGTGTTCTATGGTTCCCCCCCAGATGGTAGAGAAGAAAAGGGACTGGGCTTAAAGGGCTTCTCTTCCCCCGGGCCCAGCCCTTGTGGTGGACACCTGGAAGCTCAGGCTGGGAGCCTCCCTCCCCCAGCTGTGTATACGCTCTCCAAATGGGTCGGACAGGGCACTCAGCAAAGCTTCACTTCTCAGAGGCTGCCAGGTGCGAGGTGTCCTCTTCGGGAAGGGAGACAAGGGTTCAGGACTGCGTACTCCTCCTGAAATTCTATAATTATCTCCCAGGGTCAAGTTTGAGCCCGTTCACCCTGGACAGAGGGCCTCCTACCTGCTGCAGCCTCCTTAACATCCCCTCCCTGACCCCCACAACCACCTTGCAGGGCTTTGGGACTGCGCTGGGAATTGTCCTCACCCCATGTGGTGCCAGGACCAACCAGAATACCTCATCCCACTTGACTTGCTTGACCCCGCTCTGGGCTCTGTAAGCACTCATCAGCCATGCTCACTGGGGTGCAGCCTCACTGAAGGAAGTATGAGTTTTTTATCATGAAGTTCCTTTGCTTTTACAGATAGAGAGGACCAACACACACACACACACACACACACACACACACACACACACACACATGGTCATGCACACACACACACACACACACACACAAGTATACACATATACACACAACTCCACCTGCAGTCTGACCTTTGACTCTGTGATTACACAGTTCATGATGCTGAATACAGGACTACAACATAGCCATCCCTGGTCCACAGTCACAACCAATCCACCCAAACACAGGACAAACACTGCCTTCCTTATCCATTCTCCACAGGTTTAGCAGAGGACATGGGAAATCCCAGGGGAGACAGGCCTGCCCTCCACCTGCTCAGCCTCTTTCACAGAATCCTCTGCAACACAGTTTCCCCCAAGACCTGGCACAGACACCAGCTCAGAGACACTGCGTTTAACACGACTCCCGGCTCCTTGTATCTCACAATTCAACATTTCCACTAACTGGTCTTGGCACAATAACCACCCAGAGCCAAATTCTAGGTGGTCAGGTCATAAGAACCAGTGGGCACTGGGTCTCCCACCCTCCTTCACATCCTGCAGTTAGTGCCTCCATTTCCCAAAGAACCCAGCATGGCCTCCTCCCCTTGGGAACCTGTTGACCAGGTCTCAGGCAGTTTGGTCTAGAGTTAAAGCCCAGGCAGCAAGGTGATCCCATCAGAGTGGTTTGTGATGCTCTTGTTGCTTATGGTAGAAAGGAAGTGAGGGGGAACAAGACCTCAACCTTGCTGAAAGCCCAGCTCTACAGCCGCCGCTGCTCAAGTGTAACCTGGGCCGGAGCCTAACCTTGCTGAACTCACCCCTAAAATGAGACCCTTCAAGAGCCACAGAGAGAAGAAGCAGGAGGGGGTGCCTAAGTAGGCTCGAACTTACCCAGGATTCTTCCTCTGGCTGAGTTAGGAGAATATCAGCTATCCCTGCATGTGTATTGTAGATCAGAGCATGGGCTGCACATCAGAGGAGCAGCTTCCTGCTTTCCCCTGTACCAAAAGGGGAAAGTGAAAGTCCCAACTTCTGAGAAACAGAAAATCCAGCAGACTTCTTCCAGTGGGCCACCCAGGCGCAGCCGCAAGCTCCTTGCTCCCCGACTCAGCAAGCCAACCTTAGCTCCACATTCCAAGTCCCCAACCTGTGCTCTTGAGGAAGAAAGACATAGTACCATGGGATGTGAGACCCTGCAAGGATCACTGGACATACTGCCAAGCTCTGCCTGCCAGCCTCCTCCTTGGCAGTGCTCCCCCTCCTCCCTGGCACTGCTCTCCCTCCTCCCTGGGAAAGCTCCCCCTCCTCCCTGGCACTGCTCTCCCTCCTCCCCGGCACTGCTCTCCCTCATCCCTGGCACAGCTCTCTCTTCTCCCATTCCTCAGCACAACCCCTCATCCTGGAGTCTGTTGATGCTGATGGTAGTGCTATGAGTTCTGTGTGCCTGCCATCTGGACATCTGTCACATGGGTTATTCTGCCAGGAGCACCTGCTCTGCCCTTGGGACCACCTACATTGCTCCCTCTCTCAGAAGCACCAGCACATTCCATGGCAGACTATCTGCTGCCTGCTTGGAGCCCATGGTACTTGGAAGACTGGGGCCAAATTCATTGCCTGGTCAAAGTCTCAATGGCTCTGCTTCACTCCAGGCAGAAAGGACTTTAAGCAGGACTGAATGTGGAGACCAACTGACTCTGGTATCAGAATGGGTTTCCTTCGCACATATGTCCTTGGGGCTTTCTGGTCACCCCCCACCCAGATTCTGAGAGGAGGCAGCAGGTGTCACAGGACCTTCACACACAGCTGCAACTACTTACCTTACCATTTGGATTGGAATTTTCAAATAATTTCCCAAGAATGACATTTCCCAGTGTTTTCCAATCAACACATTAATAATATGGGGTTGTGCTGTGATTTTCTTCAGGTGTAGTGAGAGGCAGTGTATACAGCCCAGGGACCAGCCAAGACTTAAGGAAGGAAGATTCAACATCAGACATTACATACATTAAAGTATTGTACCAATACTTACTTTTTTGAAGTTTTTTTTTTTTTTAATGTGTATGAGTGTACTGTCTNTACATCTACACAATGGAGTACTACTCAGCGGTAAAGAAAGATGACATCATGAACTTTGCAGGTAAATGGATAGAACTCAAAGTCATTATGCTAAGTGAAGTAACACAGTCACAGAAAAACAAGCGGTGAATGGTCTCCCTCATTTGTGGATGCTAGTACCAAATCCCTAGATGAAAGGCAAGCTGAACAACATTGTTGTTCTGTTTATCTGAAAGCAACTATGTTGTTATAATGTAATTCTCTTTTTAAATTTATTATTATTTTTTAAATTTATTATTATTAATTTTATTTATTTTTTATGTGTATGAATGTACTGTCTGCATGTAGGTTGGTGCACCCATGTTGTGCAATGCCGCGGAGGTCCAAAGAGGGCGTTGGATTCCCCTGGAACTGGAGTTAAAGATGGTTCTCAGCTGCCATGTGGGTGCTGGGAATTGAACCCAGGTCCTCTGCAAGAGCAGTCAGTGCTCTTAACTGCTGAGCCATCTCTCCAGCCCTTGAAGTTATTTGCAGTGTTTTTTTCTCTCTAAATTTCCTTGTTCCTGATTCTTGTCCTTTTATCAGCATGACTTTAGCTTGGCTGTCAAAGAAAACCATAGTGAGATGCAAAACCTTTAGAATGTTCAAACAAACTTTGGGCCAGTCATGACAGGCCCTTCGATCAGAGCATAGAATGATCTGGAACATTTTTACAATCCTGAATAGAGTTGGGGTGGAGAGGCAGGATGGGGCTGTAGATTCACCTGAAAGAGAAAAATAAGGGTCTCAACCTTCAGAAATGCAAGTAAAGCCCAGCACATCTGGGCACCTACAGATCTGTTCCAGAATATCCCAGTTTACCCATAATACCACAACAAAATTCACCCAGGACAGCTGAGACTTCATAGTTGTGAACTCTGCCAATCCCTTTGTCCAGAGATAATTGCAGATAATGAGGTCATCCTGATGCCAGGGAAACAATTCCAAAGTGGCTTGAAGAGGCATCAAATGAGCATTGGCCTCACAGAGTAGAGGGCAGAGTGGTCAGTAGTCAACTACCTGGCCTGGAGGGTCACCCCATCCTAGCCTACATCAGGTTAGAGCACGATGGACAGTACGCTGGTGCCTCTGAGCACAGGCCGACCTCTCTGGTAGTCTCTTTTTCTCTGGGGATGGTGATAATTTGGCAGCATTCTTCCATCTGAGCTTCTGACATGGGCCTTCTGAAGCATCCACTCTCCCCGGACTGTAAACCCCTGAGAAGGGAAGTGCGTGGCATGATGACAGCTCTGGAGGGCTACCTGGGAGGGCAGAGGACAGTCACTGAAACCTGGTCACCTGCCAACACACCTTGGTGACAGGAATGTGCAGGTTACAGTGGGCAGTGCCTTGGGACATGCCGCAGAGCTGCCTGGTGAGGTGCTTCACACTGCTCTTCTCTGCACACCTTCCCGCCTTTCTTGATACTGTGTCTTCTCTCTGACTAAAGCTCTGGCCACTTCCTGACTCTGACAAGCTGAAAGTCTCATTCAAAAGCTTTCATGTCACTGCGTTCAACATGAAGAGGCACATGGTAGGTGGAGGGCGTCTTTGGCATGTTCCAACTTTGGGAGCTTGAAAGATTCAATTTTCAATTTTTCCAATCTGAAAACATTTCATGCCACTGCCAAATACACGACTCCTCTCCTGGAGCAGGCCATCTTCTCATCTGCCATCCCACAGTAGCACAGGCTAGAGTGCTGTAAGGAAGTCCTGTCATTTCTCTTATCTCTAGGAACCGAGGCCTATGACCAGGGCATGGCAGGTTGGTTCTGGTGTTCCTAGTTTGCAGAGGGCACCTGATTGTGTCTGCACATGGCTTCTCCTAGAGAGAGAGAGACAGAGAGAGAGAGAGACAGAGAGAGAGAGACAGACAGAGAGACAGAGAGAGACAGAGAGAAAGAGAGAGACAGAGAGACAGAGAGAACAAAGCGAATGAACCTATAGAGATAGTTATGACATAATACATGGATAGATAAAAGATAGACAGGTAGGCAGGTAGAAAGATAATATCTGGATTCTTTCTTATTATTTAAGGATACCAATCAAGCGGATCACGGTCCTATATTTATGATGTCATTTAGTCCTCATTCTTTTACATCCTTCAAAGCTAAGTCTCTACATACAGTTATAGGACATAAATTTAGCATGCACAGTTCAGTTCCTGACACTGCTGACCACATTCAGTGCCCATGGCAGATGCTGAGGAACTTGGCAGTTGGCCTCACTCTGCTCTTTGCCATCTAACCCCTTCAACACTGTCCTCTGACCTATTCTGTTCCTTACCTAGTACTGGGATGCTTCTTGTAGGAAGTCACTGAGCATCTCCAGGATGCAGTAAGCGGAGAAGCCTGTGCTTCCTACTGACTGAAGATGAAGCCTGGCAGGTGTCTGAGGCAGAAGCTGAATTGTCCAGGTCACCTCCCTGAGGTGCAATCAATGTCCTCAGAAGCCTTGCCTAGCTGTGCTCTCTAGGTAGGCACAGCCCTCTAGGAAGTCTCAGGAGTTCAAGTTGAGGGCTTCTTGATGATCCATGAGGAGAATGCCCCCATGTTGTCCCCTGCAGTGAACCACCTAAGGTTGAAGGGAGATGGCACCTACATGAATCACTCTGCCATGTACTGGCTGTCATACCTGGAAACTAATGGTACCCAGCTGTTGTAACCAGGATGGAGGATTCACACAAAGTATAGAATTGTCACATGATCCAGAAAATCTACCTCTGAATAAGCACACTGTTCTAGTTTGCCGCCTATTGCTGGGATATGACACCCACCCAGGGAGGAAAGGGCTGTTTCATCTTACACTTTACATTCTATCTTCACAGGAAGGTGAGGCAGGGACTCGAGGCAGGTAATGGAGCCCATGGTGGGCGTGCTGCTCACTGCGTTGCTTCCTCTGGGCTTCCCAGCTGTTTTTCTTGTACATCCCAAGCCATCCTGCCCAGGGCAGCACTGGCCACAGTAGGACGGATTCCTCCTCAACAATTAGGAATCAAGACTATGCCTCACAAATATGACCTGAGGCTGATGGTTGTTAGCCACCATGTGGTTGCTGGGAATAGAGCCTGGGTCCTCTGCAAGAGCAGTCAGTGCTCTCATCCGCTGTGCTCTCTCTCCTGCACCTGTTTAGTAGTTCTGTTGCTGGTGAGGGATCACGGAGACTCTCCCAAGTTTCTGTTCTCCCAGATGCTGACTTTCTGTTTGCCTCTTGAGTCTCATGAGCCTCCCCATACCTTCTGGACAGAATGTTTCAAGTTGTAGGAATCTGACACACAATATCTGCCACTCAAAGGGTTTGGACCGAAACCATCCAGTGGCAGAATCCTGGGAGGGTGCACATAGGACCCTAGTGTTGTGGCCAAGTCCACTTTCCTGGGACTTGGGTAGATGCTGTTCTTTCTTCCATCCTCTGAATGTGCTCCCTCCCTTCAGTGGATGCTCTTTTTGTTCATGTCAACCAGAGTCCACTTCTGTCACTTACACCCAAAAGAATCTGTTCTCACAAAAACTGCAGGGAATTGCACTGAGTGCAAGATGATAATAGAAATTTCAGTCATGAAGGTGCAGAAGAGCTGTCAGCACTCAGTGCCTGGTGCGGGCAGTGCCCAGGGGATGTCTAAGAAAGAATGTGAATTATACAAGAGATAGCGAGAATTGACCAAATGAAACACATCATTCAGATGCGAGGCAAGAAGGTGATCGTGTCTCTGTAGACTTCTTCAGGGGAAATGGAGCAATCCATGGTGCCTTAGAAGGATGGTGAGAAGTCTTGAGCAGGCTGTTCACACAGAAGGACTTCCTAAGGCTGCAGGCTTCTCAGGAGTGACAAGAGATGGAGGGATGGTCAGCGCCTCCTGTGCTCCATTCCCACCCGGGCTTCCCCTCAGAGGCTCCACCTGCAGAAGCAGAGAGCTTGTAGCCCTGAAGGAGGCCTTGGTGAGCTTCCTACTCTCCTGCCTGGAAATAGATTCTGTAATTCTTCTCTGAAGCCTCCCCAAACATCCTGGCAGAATTAATCACTCAGGTTTGGGGAGAGTTAGAGGAACTTAGACCAACAGGAAAAGCAGGCGTAGGCCCCTGGAAGAGGGGCAGCATCTCACTCCGGGGATTGCTCTTGTTCTCCTAGGACCTTGCAACTCTTCCGATTGCTAGTGGGCAGAAGCTAGAGCCTACAGAAGGGAGGGTATGCTGGCAGGGACCAATCAGGGAGAAGGGGGGAGTCAGAAAAGAGGAGTCCCTGGGATTTTATAAAACACTCAACCCAAAGCCCCATTGAGGACTCCCGGATCTAGGACCCTCCCATTCAGGTGGAAGCTGTTTCTTCTAATAAAGTTTGTCCCTTTAGCTTTCCTAGCTCTCCTCCATGGCTGTGGCCTCTCCGTGGCTGTGGCCTCTCTGTGGTGTGACTGTGGCTTTTGCATCCTCTGGCACTTTGACTTTCTTCGTGTTTCTGCCTTTTGCCTTTCATGGATGTTCAATCATCGTTCATCCCACAGAAAGAGCTCACCAGATCCCGAGACCTCCATAACAATGTGAAGAATTAAATGAACAACATATCATTTTATCCACTACTATCTTTCCCTGTGTTGATCTTCATGGTCCCTCAAACTACTCCAGAATCTGTTCCCTTCTATGTCAGTGTGTGATCCTTTCCCCTGGTGGTACCTTAGGGCATCCCTCACTCCACGAGACACCTGTAGCAGCATGAATCTCAGGGCATGTCCTTGGGGTAATGGAACCCATTAGAGATCTGCAAACAAGGAGTTAATCAGATATAGATCCTCAAGGTTCAACATGGTCACATTTGCAAAATGTACAGAAGAAGACTCAATGCCAAAAGGAAGACCATTCTGGAAGCTCTTGTAGAGTTGAGGAGGAAGACAGGGGCTCTCGGATGAGGATGCCTGCCATCCGGCTGTCTCACTGGTCCCTCTACAGCTGGCCCCAAGCACACCTGCACTCAGACATTTCTGATCCTAATCAATCCTAGCCTTGACTGATGGGTGAGGAACATGCCTGAGCTCAACTGAGCCAGACATGTGTGAGCTTCACCCAGTGTCCTGGTGGGACCTCGGGTGGAAGATGCTCTTGGACAGAGAGAGAGTGACTTCACAGGACGGCAATGGCAGACACTCCAAACGCACTAGGAGATGGTCCATGATGAAGGGAAGTCACACAGCCAGTTCTCAGATGAGCCAGTGGGCCAACACAACATAGTCTCAGGGTGGCAGGGAAGGGATCCAGCTTGGGTCTGACTGCATCCATCTTGAGACACAAGCACCAAGGACAGCCTGCCCTGCTTTCCCTACAAGACTGGACGCAGTGGCATGCGGGGCTTTACAATGGAGAGCCAGTGCTGCTGTCTAGAAACGTGCCTGGCATTCTTGCTGTCAGCTGAGACAAGAACAGTCACATTCTGACTCTGAGGAGAGTCACTATCATCCTGCTCAGCACATCACCAACTGGCCCAGGCACCAAGGAAGCAGTCTTCCTGCTTCCGGGCTCACAGGTGCCCACGGCTCCGTTAGAGGTCACGGTTGTTGTCATCTTCACTCTTTTTGTTAGAGAGAAATTGATCATTTTAATTTTATTTATTTTTGTATGTGTATGAATTGTACTGTCTACATGTAGGTTGGTGCACCCGTGTTGTGCAATGCCACAGAGGTCAGAAGAAGGCACTGGATTCCCCTGGAACTGAGTTAAAGATGGTTCTCAGCCACCATGTGGGTGCTGGGGATTGAACCCAGGTCCTCTGCAAGAGCAGTCAGCACTCTTAACCGCTAGGCCATCTCTCCAGCCCCATATTCACTCTTTTTACATATTGATTTTGCTGCCTTCTTCTGTAGCAATTGTTTTATATCCCTTTTCCCCAAACATTCATGTTGAACTCAAGTCTGTAGAACACAAGATTCAAGTGATTCGAGACATCATCTTGGCAGTGCAACTTTCCATCTTGAAGGAAGCCAAGGCTCACCAGCTGTCTCTCTCTCTCTCTCTCTCTCTCTCTCTCTCTCTCTCTCTCTCTCTAATTCCTTCTGAGAAGATGTTGCATTTATCAGTTTAGTGGAGTGCGTGGCTGTTTGTGTGGAGTGGTGGTGACCTTGGCTTACATGTTGATTACAAGGTTTGGAGAATCACTTCTCTCCTTCCACCATTTTGGTGGCAAGGGTCAAACTCGAGTCATTAGATTTTGTTGAAGGTGTATTTATTCCTTGCACCATTGGGCTGGACCAATAATACATATCTTGACTGAAAATTGGTCAATGTCTCCAAATCACAAATTGTTTGACGTATTACTAAAGTCTGATTTCTCTGCATGCAAAGCAATCAGTGTACCACACAGCATATGGAGATTCACTTCCATTTCATTGCTCCCTTGGGTCACCTGGCCTCTTTAATGAATGGCCACATGTAAAGTGATGCACCCATTCTGTTGTCACCATCATCATCATCATCATCATCATCATCATCATCATCATCACAACTATCACCATGGGAAGACACTGCCTGATGCTCACAAAGGTTAGTAGATACTTTTGCAACTTGAGAAAGACCTGAGCTCCCAAGGCATCCTCTTGCACAGAGGGGCTGTGGTGGGGCTGCTGTTCCTTTCCATATTCAGAAGTTGATCTGGCTTTCTCCCATGTTCAGCTCTTCAGTTTTCCCAAGCTTCGCCCTGTTTGCTCCTGCACAGCCCTCTGTTCACGCCCTCGGTGTACTATTAGTCTTGTTGCCATCCTCTGTAGTCACCTCTGGTCCCTTATTTCAGACTCCACTTGCTGTCTTCTCCATGAATCATTGCAATCTTCATTAATCTTGCAGTGCTCAGCCACAGAAATACAAACTCCTCAGTTCTCTTCCACTGACTTGATCTACAATACATTCCCTACCTTAGTTTAATTTCTCAGCTGTCATAAAATACTCTGAGCAGAAAACCTTAGGGGAGAGTAGGTTTAATCTTCTTACAATTCCAAGTTATAGTCCATCAGTGCAGGGATGTCAAGGCAGGAAGTCCAAGCAGTGAGTCATTACATCAACAATCGAGAGAAGAGAGAAATCAATTAATACATGAACGCTTATGATCAGCCTACTTCTTCCATTCTTACACAGTTCAGGAACCGGACTTAGGGATGGGTACCACTTACAATGGGAAAGTCTGCCCACCTTAATTAATGTAATTTAGAAAAATCCCTCCTGGACTAACCGGAAAGCCAAGTTGCTCAAGATAATCCCTCACTGTGACTCTCTTCCCATGAGATTCTAGATAGTGTCAACGTCACAGTTACATGAACCACCCAGTTCCTCCTCTATGAAGACTCCACTGTCTCTACTGTCAAGATCATCTCTAGTGGCCCTTAACATTCCACGGAGGAGATGGCCAGTTAGGGAGAATCTGACTACAGAGTTGACTGTTACAGACCTGGAGGAGCTCCTTCAACTTCTCCTCTAGCTCTTGATCCAGCATCCTTGGTGCGTCATCTGACATTGATTCTACCCCCTTGTCAAAACACATTCTGTCCCTGACAAGGCTAAGCATGTCTACTGAAAGGAAGGCAATGACAGTGGCTGTCTGTCCATCTTCTCCAGAATGGTCTGGTCAGTGTTAGAGCAGGGTCCTCAAAGGAATGGAACAACTAACCACAGTGTTGCTCTCTCTAGCTCTCTTCTCTCTCCCTTTTCCCCTCTGAGCCCCTACTATGCTGTCCATGGGGACTATCTCTCTTAATATTTGGCTCTCTCTCTCTCTCTCTCTCTCTCTCTCTCTCCTCTCTCCTCTCTCCTCTCTCTCTCTTCCTCCTCCTCCTCCTCCACCTCATCCCCAAGTTTTAGAGGAAGATTCTCCTTTCTTTTAAGACTCCATCATATTGCCTCTGATGTGATCCTCTTCCTCCTGGCTGCTTCCTAATTTGAGGCTCAACCATGACACTATGGTCATGTGACTTTCTCTCTAATAAAGCTCCTCTTGAAGGCTGATTTCTTGCCAGCTCCATTGCCACACATGCCATGCTCTTTCTTACACCAGCCCAGGTTTAACCTGCCCAGGTGGGACCTCAGCTACCCCACTATCCAGAGGACAGACAGCACAGTAAACATTTCCAGGGAAAGTACGTGCACAGGGACAAGGAGCTGCTCAAAGCAGCTGGATTTCACAGCAGTGGAGGGAGGGAGTGGCTTTCAACCACACTAGAGTATCCAGCAAGACAGAGTCCACCAACACCAAGCAGCACTCAGAGACACAAAGAAAAGAAAGAACCGAGAGAGAGTAAAATCTGTGGGGTCAAAACTGAAGCACGAGCTTCCCGGAGCTTGTTCTAACTACAGAATGTGGCTGTGTCCCCTTCCCCATCTGGACCCACAGGAGGGCCCCTAAGTGTTCCTCCAGGCCTCACAGGCTGAGCAGAGTACAGGTGAGGCTCATAAGGTTCAAGCCTGCCATCTACCTGCTCCATGTCCTTCCCAGTGTCCTGCACAAGACACTCTGTCCTGAATCGTCAGGTTCTCCACAGGGCCTGGCACAAAATAAGTGCTAGGAGACAGGTTAGGTATGAAATTTCCAGGCTCCTTGCATTGTAAAGACAGATTTTCACTACCCTGTTTCAGTAGCAGCACTTCAGAGTGTCCAGACCCCAAGGACTGGCAGGCATGGACCCTGCCTCCTCCTCTCCCTGTCCTCTGTTACTCAATTGAGTGGACACTGACAACAGACATCTTCCTCTGATCTTCCTAGTGCATGTCTCAGACATCCAGGCACCCATGCTGAGCCCCCAGAGGCTTTATGATCCCTTCTGTATGATCTGTCATCTCTGTGCTTAGAGCAAATGGAAAGAGGGGAACAACCAGACTCCAACCTGGGCTGTGTGCTGAGACAGATGTGTCACCTCTCTGTGTTCACCATTAAAATGGGGCACTTTTAGAGTGGCTGTGAGGATGGCAGGTGGAAGAACTCATGTATCCCCCTCTTGCCACTAATGATCTCCAAGCTGAGTTTGGATGGTCCCAGCCGTCCTTAGCCATGTGGATGCAGTGACATGTCATGCATCACCACTCTCAACCTCCAGCCCTATACACCCAGCAGCAAAAAGGAAAGGGAAGCCATGGCTTCTGCATGGTTCCTGACAAAAACAAAACATGAGACCCGCTGCCTGCTGGCCACCACCCCCCATCACCCCCTCCCAAGTGGTCCACTCACAAGAACGACCTTAGGACTGATATTCCAGGTCCTTCTCAGCCAACTGCATTTTAAATGGGGGACTTTGCAGTGTGGAGTTAAAGACGTGTAACACAGACTTGGGACCCTCCCCAGATGGCTCCCTTCACCTCTCAGGTTCTGCCCATCCCTCCCCTCCCTTCCTCTCCCCTCCTCTCCCTAGGACTCTTCTTCCCCCTCGGCTCCCTCTCAGCCTCAGTAGAGACTGCAGGCCCTGGAGCCTGACGCTGCCGACCATGGTGCTGCTGAAAAAGGCTGGTGTGGCACCTGGACATCTGCAGTCATGGTTTTTCCTCCAGGACCGTCTGCTCTGCTCCTGGCATCCTCATCATGTGTTGCTTCCTCTCAGAACCCCTAGCATCCTCATGGTAGAATCCACTGCCCCATGCTCGGTATTCCTGACATCTTATAGGAGCAAAACCAAACTCTGCTGGGCGACTGTGCAATATTGCTGCTTTCCCCCAGAGGAGGAACTACAGGAGGCTCACCTCGGGGACTCACCTCATCCTTCCACGAGGGCCTATTTCACCCCACAGCAGTGCTCCTGGGGCTTTGGGGGAAAAGAGCCAAGCTGTGGGGAGAATGACAAGAGGTACCTACACAGGACATGCACACTATAATTTCTAGCTCATTTATTTCTCTACTTGATTGGAGTTACATAATTAATATCTTAAGATATAATATGTCATTAAATTTCAAATCAATGTGCAGTGATTGTACATAATATGGAGGGATTGTGGGATTTTTCAGGTGAGGAAACTGAGGCAAGGGCAAAGGCAATGTCTTCGATCATATAACTCAGGGTAAGACTTGCACCATGTTTAGCTTCTGAAATCATCTGAGTGGCCAAGAGAGACGAAGTTCCTCAGACTGCAGAGCACAGAGAAGAGAACTGCATCTCACACTGACACCCTTGGGTGGCCACCTGAAGGGGATCAATAGCATTGATTAAACCAAAGTCTTGAGAGCACCTAACAGGAAGAGCCAGGTGATCTGAAACACATCTTTCCCAGCATTCTGTTGCCAGCTCAAGAAGAAGCTGAGGTTCAGAGACTGCACCCCTCACTTGACTGCGGATTTATCAAAGCCTCTGTGCCACAAGCTGTTCGAGATCCCACTCAAGTCTGCTTAACGGCTGTGCTTACATCAACCACTGTCCCAGCTCAGCATAGACCAATTTAAATTTCATTAGTGCCTCAGGTCTCTTTGTTCCCGTGGAAGGTTGGCACCTTGTCCTGAGCTTGACTCTGCTATCCCACAACATCCTCAACATCATCATCATCAACTTCACTATCACCACCACTTAGGATGTCACTGTCTGGGGTGACGCTTCTGGGACAGACAGGGAGGAGCCCCCAGGGCATCCTCCTGGGGGGGGGGGGGCTGTGCTGGGTTGGCTGCGTTTTCTCCGTGTTCACAACTCACTCGGGCTTTCTTCCGTTTTCAGCTCTTCAGCCTTCCTGACCTTCTCATTGCTGGATCCTGCACAGTGCTCTCTAGTAACAGACCAAAGTGGTTCAGTCCCATCCCCCACACTCTCTAGTCCCATGTGGTCCTTGATTTCAGACTCCAGTTACCGTCTTCTGAACACCAGCTGTCTGAATTGACCATGCTGTGCTCAGCCACAGAAATGCAAACTTCAGTGCTCAGTTCTGTAGACTTGATCTCACCTACCTTCCTGTTCTACTTTCTCATCTGTCACTGTGATAAAATACCCCAACAAAACTTCGGGGAGAAAGGGTTTATTGGCTTATAGTCCAGGTTACAGTCCATCCCTGCGGGACTAGATGACAGGAACTCGGAGCAGCTAGTCACGTTACAGCCACAGTGAAGAGCAGAGAGAAATGAATTAATGTTTGCATGCTCAAGGTGTTCAGCCTGTTTTCCAATTCAGTTCTAACAGTTCAGAATCCAAATCCAGGAAATGGTGCCACTCACGATAGGGGCCTCTTCCCACCTCAATTAATGTATCTAAGGAAAATCATTCCCAGGCATGGTCACAAGACATCATCTAGACGACCTCTCATGGAGACTCTCTCCCCAAGAGAGTATAGATTGTGGCAAGTAGACAATCAAAACCAAATGTCAGATTGCCCTCTGACGAAATGAATTCACTGTCTCTATGTCTGAGCAGTTCATTGCCACTGACCTATATATTGCTCCAGGAAGGGTGTCTTTAGGTTTGTCTTAGCTGTGTGTGGTGGCACATGCCTTTAATTCCAGCACTTCAGAGGAAGAGAAAGGCTGATTTCTGTGAGAGCTAACCCAACCTGGTCTATGTAGAGAGTTCTAGGCCAGCTATGACACGGGGATACTCTGTGTCAAAATGACCCAAAAAACACCACACGCAAAAACAAAAAACACAACAAACAAACAACACAACAAAAAAAAATTTTGTCTAACTTCATGGTCTTGTAGATCCGTTCAAACTGCTTCAACTTCTCCTCCAGCTTCTGAGCCACCTCCCGCAGTGCTTCAGCTGACTCTGATTTTGCCCCCTCGTGTAAATGCATTGAGGCTTTTACAAGGCTGTACACATCCCATGCAAGGAAGACACTTGACACAGCTATAGCTCTAATTCTGGCTTTTTTGCTCATGGCCAGAACAGTGCCTTTAAAAGCATTCTGTACCTCAGTAGCGGGTTCAGCAGCGAGTTCTCCAGTGGTCATGAGGATCTTGGCATCTGCTACCAAGTGAGGGTTGGCTCTGGCCACCCTGAATACACGGATGTGCTGTCTTAAGGCTTTCACATTTTTAAAGAAGCCATAGGGTCCATAAGTAATCTTGAATGAAATATTACCAATAGCAATCAATTCCTTCATTTTGTTCACAGCAAGAGAAACCAGGAACCTTGCTTCTGCTTCGTCTGACCTTCTGCTTATTTCCTCCACAACCACAGTGGCTCCACCAGCCACAGTAGCCACTGCTCCCAACCCCCATCCAATTGCTGACAGCACCAGACTGCCCCCTACTGTCACAGGGGCCAGAATTAGGCACAGGATACCCAGGATTCCAGAGGCGGTGCTGGTGGAGCTGACCACCACGTTGGAGATGGTGCAGCCCTTGTGGATCTTGTCCATGTGGTCGGCAAGAGCACGAAGCTTCCTGATGATCTCCTCGACTTCCCTTTTCCACTGAGGAAAGGCTTCCACAAACCTCTTCTTAGCCTGACGTTCATTTTGAAGCCTGTCTTTGTCCTCCAAGACGCTGTGTTTTACAAGTTCCTCCACAGCTCTGCGAAGTGCATCTGCCTCATCCCTGTAACAACAGAGGTCGAGCACATGAGAAAGACAGTCTAGTTATCTGTAACCCCGGATCCAGAAGCTCTGCCTTGTTTAAATACACTTATTACAAAACCAACAAAAAATAATTTTACACATGCACGGGAGATTGCATTCAATAGTGAAGATCATAGATCACCGTGGCCCTCGGTAGTCACTGTGTGTCAAGTCTTGTCAAGACCCTCTCTAGGGACAGACACTTCACAAAGCTGCCTTCCCTCAAATTCAGTGCCAAAAACATTTTCCCAGTGGGACCTTTGTTGATGTACACACAGATGTTGCTTTAAGACTCAAATGGAGGCTTTTGTTGGTAACCCATGGAGGAGACCTGGACAGTTCAGCTTCCTCCACCAGTGCATTCCAGCTTTCATCTTTAGTCAACAGGAGCTGCAGGTCTTCTCTGCTCAACGATTCCTTGAGATACTCAGTGAGTTCTTGGATGTAGCATGTCCTCAATACTTAAGAAGAAAAAGAATGAGGTCAGAGGACAGTGAGAAAGAGCTTAGATGGCAAATAGTACGAAATGGTTAACTGCCAAGTTCCTTTTGCCCATGGACACTTAATGGAGTCATGAGTGTTAGAGATGGCCTAATGTTCCTTAACTTCATATGTGAAAGCCCCTATGCAGGTAACTGGTTTTAGAGACAGGGCCCTTAAGGAAGTAAAGAAATTAAGATTAAGTGGACATCATAAATACAGGGCCCTGATCCATGGGACTGGTGCCCTTATAACAATAAGAATAGATACCAGATATTGATTGTCTATCATCTATCTATCTCTATCCATCCATGTATCCAACCATCTATATATATCATTTATCTGTGATCTTTCTTCTCTCTCTCTCTCTCTCTCTCTCTCTCTCTCTCTCTCTCTCTCTCTCTCTTCCCATCACTCTCTTACAGTTTTAGAGAAGCAAAGACTTTGGTTCAAGCCTGCAACCTCTGATGCTGTGGGATGACATCCAGGAAGACTCATATACCAGGAAGGGGATAAGAACCTTGTCAGTGACAGCCAGGAAGACTCATATGCCAGGGAGGAGACATGGACCTTGTCAGTGAAATTAAGTGTTTTCATCTCAGAACAATTAGAAAGTGAATATTTTATCTCAGGCAGTGGGAAGATTCCAAGGATGACCCCAACCCACTAGGAGCCAGCTGCATTTCAAGCAAGGTGGCCCAAGAGACTTTGAATGGGACTTTCAACTCCTCATAGGCTTATGACATTAGTTACCTACATGAACAATGGATTTTAATTGAAAATAGATTTCACAGTATCAGAGCTAATTGAACATAAAAAGATAAGGCTAGCTTTAGTGATATATTGTATGACATACAGAGCCCTTTTATGGAACTATGAAACATGCAAAACCTGATTTGAATAGGAGAAAGGATTTCCTGTGTGGTGGGGAGTTTGGGTTTGCCTCAGATTCCCAAATAATAAAAATGCACAGAGTCATGATGAGTTTAGAAGTTGTTAGTAAGCACATGGCCTGTGGGCACCCACTTTCCTAGGCTGTCCTGACCCTTCCTGAGAGGCAATGCAGGGAGGTGATTTTCCCATAGCATACCCCAAAACTCAGGGCCAAGAAGAGGAGCCCCATAGACCCAGCATCAGGCGACCCCCAGTCCCTCTTGAGGACTCGCTCTCCATCGTCTGCTCCACAGCAACACTCAGGGTAGAGCCTAAGGTTGTAGAGCAGACTCAGGAAACAGCCAGCGAAGGGGACCGTGGTACCTTTGGAGTCCATGAGGGCTGCTGGGTCCTTGGCACCAGCCTCAGGATCTCTGACAGGATTTCCTCACTGGAGGAGCAGGCCTCGGGTCCAGCTACAGGGAAGAGAAAATAAATTGTGGAATGGAGTAGGGACAGCCCACCCACAGTGAAGGCTGGTGTTCTATGGTTCCCCCCACAGATGGTAGAGAAGAAAAGGGACTTAGGGCTTCTCTTCCCCGGGCCCTGCCCTTGTGATGGACACCCGGAAGCCCAGGCTGAGAGCCTCCCTCCCCCAGGAGTCCAAATGGGGTAGACATGGATGGCGTTCAGCAAAGCCTCACTTCTCAGAGGCTGCATGCCTTCTGAGCAGGGCAGACAGAAGGGCAGGGCAGCATGGTCCTTGTGATAACCTGTAATTATGCCCCAGGCAATGCTCTAGCCAGGTACCCAGGACACAGGGCCTCTATTTCCTTACCACCACCCCCCACTACCTCCACGACTGCCTTGCCGGGCTTCAGCCTGTGCTGGGCTCCTCCATCATGGGGAATGTTCCTCATCCCCCATGGATTGCCAGGACACATGAGGACAGCCTCCTCCCGCTTGCCCAGCCTGCCTCTCATCTTGGCACTCCAGACATTCATTGGACATTGAGTCACTGGTCTCTGAGGACACGGACCCATTGAAAGAGAACATGATTTTTATTTACAATCCTACATTTCCAGGATTTTCTCCTCTTTTAAAGACACGGAGGATAAATCTCTCCCTCCTTCCCACACATACAAACATGCATACTGTCTGACCTTTGATTTTGTGATATAGTAAGTTTCATGGTGCTGAATACATGAGTATACAAACTGCCCCTCTGTGCTCCACACTGCTCCCCTGCCTACCCTAATACACAGGACAGACTTTGAATCCTTTCTCCATCCCCCACAGGCAGAGCAGAGGCCAGAGGAGGCCCAGGGGGGACAGGCCTGCCACCAGCCTGCTCAGCCTCCTTCAGAGAATAGTCAGGAGTTTTCCACTGGACCTGACACAGACATGCACCCAGAAGACACAGTGTGTGGCCAATTCCTGGGCTCCTTGTATCTTACAAGGCAACATCTGGTGTATGTGGTCTTGAGAGCATTAACCACCAAAGCCAACTTCGCAGTTGTCAGGACACAAGAGTCAGCAGGCTCTGGGTGCCTGGCCTTTTTCACATCCTTCAGTTCCTCCATTTCCCAAAGTGGTGAGGACACACCAAAGGCCCCTTCCCATGGGATCCTTCTGGCCAGCTCTTGGGCAGTATGATACCCGAGCTGAGCCCCAGGCAGCTAGGAGATCCAATCTAACAGGCTCCTATCCTCTTGTGCTTGGGGCAGAAAGGGAGGAACCCCCACCCCCACCCCAGACTCCAATCTGGCCACAAGCCCAGCTTTGCTGCCGCCAAAATGTGACCAGGAAGGGTGCCTAACCTCGATGAGCTCGTCCCTAAAATGGCGTGCTCATATTTCTCTTCAAGAGCCGGCCGTCAGTAGAGCATGAACCAGTGTGGGGGCTTAAGAGGGCCCCAGCTTACCTGAGAATCTTCCTCTGGTTGAGTGGGAAGACCAGCTGTCCTGTTCTGTGTCCGTCAGGTCGTCAGCTACACATCACAATCCTAAGGAGAAGCTGCTTGATACACCCTGCACTTGAAAGGGAAAAAGAAAGTGAAAGCTCCAAACCTCATAGTAAGTCCAAGCACATTTTGGAAAGTCCTCTTCCTGTGTGCCAGCCCTGGCTCCTCACTGATTACTCAGAGGAGCAAACTTCACTCCACATTCCAAGTCCTCCACCCATCCCATCTCAGTTGGGACTTATCTGTGCCATTCAGGAAGAACTGGCATCGCAGGCTGTGGGCTCTGTACAGATCACACTGTACACAGCACACAGCTCTGCCTGCCAGCCTCTTCCCCAGTACAGCTCTCTGTCCCATTCCTCAGAACAACCTCTCATCCTGGGGGCTGTTGACACTAATCATGGTGCTGTGAGGTTCTGCGTGCCTGCCATCCGCACATCTGTTCCACGTTCTTCTGCCAGAGCATGCTCTCTACTCCTGGATTCACCAAGCTTTCCTTCCTCTCAGAAGCACCCAGCACTTTTCATGGCAGACTGCCTGCTCCTTCCTTGGATCCCATGGTACTTGGAGGAAAGGAGCCAAGTTCACTGCCTGCTCAAAGGCCCAGTGGCTTTGAGACAGCTCTGCTTTGCCCCAGGTAGAAGGGACTTCAAGCAGAACAGGACCTAGAGGCCAAATGACCCTTGTGTGGGTCTCCTCCCAAACATATGTCCTTGGGGTTGATGGTTGTATTAGTCACTTTTCTGTTGCTGTGATAAACCACCATGACCAAGGGAACTTATAAAAGAAAGAGTTTATGTCTGTCTGTATCCCCCCCCCTTTTTTTAACCCATGAGTCTCCAGAAGACAGTTGTATTATACATAACTATAGGGTGGAATCAAGGCACAGATTTCATCAAATTCACCCATGTTGTTTTGGGTGACTATATATGATTAACTTGGGAAGCAAACTTAATTTTTGCATTAAATCATCTTAAAGAAATGCTACAAGGTTGATACTGTACACAGAAAATTATAGAGAACATTTGTATGTGCCAATCCCAAAGTTATTGCTCCGAAGATTTTGTGTAAAACAAATGTGGACAACAGCGAATTATATCTACATTTAAACAGATGAATTACCGTTTTTATTCATGTCTGTAAACCATGTTGTTTATATACACATATTACTTTTACTAAGTCCTAAAACACCACGTACTGTAGAGAGTGCTAGGCGAAACTGAGTAACCTTGCTGAACTCACGTCAATAAATAGGCCTGATCGAATATTTGCAATTCAAATCTTAAAACTAACTACGGGAAAGGATTTGTTTGTTCCAACAGCAAAATGTCACCAACTAACGGCTGAGAAAGAAAAGATACAGCTTTGCATTGAGTAGGAGGTACCTAAAAAGTGGCAACTGAAAGGTTGACCCGTCGCGAACATTGCAAAGGAAGAAAGCCTCAGATTGCCATAAACGTGAACCCTCTGTGGATCCTACAGTAACAACTATTATAATGAGCTCCTAATGAAACTTAATCCTTCTAGGTGCCACAAGGTTTTGACGATGATCTTTCTTGCCTTCCCCCCCCACCATAGAACAAGGAGAAAATGACGATGATAACGCCGTTCTCCAACTGTAAATTGAGACAAACTATATAGAGGTAATCTCTTATAAAACACGTGTAAAAAATGGCCTTCTTTAATGACTAATAGACATAGAAACTGTGAAGGATTTATACTCTGTCAGAACCAAATATAATACTAAGTCCTGGGCTATGCACTTAGGCCAAAGTAGATTAATGCAGGACTCTGACATCGCAATGGTATGTTCTAGACCAGGGTGGAGTGTTGGCCAGGGATCCAAGCCCCACAAAAGGAAAGGGCTCCTTGCCCTAAGTTGGGATACCTGCAGGAGCGAGAGGCAATAGAGACCCTGCAGTCGAAGACCGACGTAACATGGAGGGATGTATTAAGACCCGCACATGCAATGTACAGATGCCCTCGGAATGCCAGAGAGTGTTTACCAAAGGACACTAAACCAATAAAGCATAATACGGGTCTCCCTGAGTCAAGCAAGACTCTCCACCTCAGAACCATGCTACCACCTCACCTGCCTGGAAATACTGTGGGCAGCAGGGCAGCCATGTGCCGGTATATCCCAAATCTAATTGGCTATTGGCTCTCCTCCTTGGAGGAATAACCCCATGGCTCGATGCCACAAGCCTACACCCATAAGGTCAGGAGAGGTTCTATAAGCCACAGTAAGACCCTGTCACATTATCAGGGAGGTTAAAAAATGTATTCATGGATTAACATATCATCCAACCTATGTGTCTATGCCAATCGACCTACCATCTATTAGTGCTGCTTAAATACCTATAATCTAACTGCTGTTCTGTCATAAGTGGAGGTCGAAAGGTGACTCCTGTAACAAACTGTGCTAGCCCAGGAAGCGAACAGCCAGGATGACAGAACCAAGTCAACAACCGCAGATAAGAGAGTACAGTTTTCCCACCTCCGTGCCCCCTGGTGCTAAGCCTAGGGAAACAAGCTGCGGAGAGAGGGGCTGGTAGAATGTGAAAGGCTCGTGGGGGGTGAACGGTGGAAACTCACAGGTAAGTGTCCTGGAACACGCATTTGAGCAACTGATTGACAAACAACTTTCACCCCCCACTGGATGGTTGGGGACTGTGGGGGTTTGGGCACAACAGTCTGTAGATTGGTTTTGCACGAAGGATGCTTATACTCATGGATTATCACTTATAGCTAAAAAATGAAAAAAAAAAAAACCCGAAAGATGCAGGACAGTTATGGCAGAATACATGATCTGGGATGGGGTGGGGGTGGGGGGGAAGGGAAAGGGAAATATGCCTGATCTGAATTGGAAAATGATGTACGAAATGCACAAACCATCAATAAAAATTAAATTAAAAAAAAAAGAGTTTATTTGAGCTTACAATTGATGGTTCTAGGGAATCAGAGTCCATTGTGGCAGGAAGTATGGTGGCCGGGGCTGGAGCAGCAAGCCAAGTTTCACATCTCACAATGAGCACAGGATGCAGAGAGAGTGAGACTGGAGACCGAGAGGCTTGTTAAACTCACTAAGCCCGCCCCCAATGACGTACTTCCTCCAGCACGGCCACACCTTCTAAGACCTCCAAGAACAGTGCCACCAACTGGAGAAAAAATGTCTGAATACTTAAAGCCTATGGGGGACACTCATTCAAACCACCACAATGGTCATCCCTGCCCAGCTTCTGAGAGGAGGCAGCAGGTGATACAGGATCTTCACACACAGAAGCAACTCTCCTACTTTACCATTTGATTTGAGTTCCCCAAGAATGAAAGTTCTCAAAGTCTTCATATCAACGTGTGGTTAAGGTTGATAATACAGGGATTGTTCTGTGATTTTCCAGATGAGACCACTGGTGCAGCGAGAGGAAATGGCTATATTCCTACAATTCTGGGAACAGATTTAAACCAAGGCCCTGCATCAGCCATTAGATTCTCATGTCCACATTTTCTTGTTAGGAATTATTTTCACCCAAGTGCCCCTCAACTGACGAGTGGATAGAGAAAATGTATTACGTCTACACAATGGAGTTCTATGCAGCGGTAAAGAAAGATGACATCATGAGCTTTGCAGGAAAATGGCTGGAGCTAGAGGACATCATGCTGAGTGAAGTAACACAGTCCCAAAAAAACAAATAACGAATGGTATCCCTCATCTGTGGATGCTAGTGCCAATTACCTAATTGTGTGGCAAACTGAGCAATGTCAGTGTGATCTGAAAACATCTGTGCCCTTATATTGTGAATCCCTTAAAAAAATAAAAATAGAGCCGGTGCATGGTGGTGCATGCCTTTAATCCTAGCACTTGGGAGGCAGAGGCAGGCAGATCTTTGTGAGTTCAAGGCCAGCCTGGTCTACACAGTGAGTTCCAGGACAGCTGGGGCTACAGGGAGACCCTGTCTCAAAAAGACAAAAAAAATTAATTAAAAAAAATAATAAATAAAAATAAAATAATAAAAAAGAAGTTATTTTCATCATTTTTCCCTAAACTTCCTCATTCCTGGTTCTTCCCCTTCCAGCCTAGTCTTAGCTCGGCAACGGAACAAAAGCACTGTGAGTTGCAGAACCATGAAAATGTCCACACAAGCTATGGGCCAGCTATGGGCCCTCTAATCAGAGCAGAGAATGATGGGAAAATTTTGACGGTTCTGAGAAGATTCAGGGTGAAGCAGCATGATAGGGCAGCAGAGACATCTGAAAGAGAAAAAAGGTCTCAACAACCAGATGTGGGAGCAGATGCCAGCCCACCTGGAGATCTTGAAGATCCGTTCTAGAACAGTGCAGCTTGCCCAGTGCCCCACGAGAGCTGGGGACTCGCAGCCAATACCTTTGGTCTGGAGCCAATGGGAGCCAATGGGAATTTGATCTTAATGCAATGGAAAACAACCTTGAAGTAGCTCTGCAAGGCATGGAGTGAACATCATCACAGAGTACAGGGCTAAGTGGACAACACTCAACCACTCAGCCATTGTGGTCACCCCACCACAGCCCAGACCCTGGAGGGGACACATCCCTGGGTGCCCCTGAACAGAAGCCCACCTCTCTGCTTGTCCCTGTTCCTCTGAGACTGTGGGAAATGACAGAGATGTTGCATCTTAACATAGGCCACTGGGCCTCTGAAGTATCCACCATCCAAAGACTACAAAGCACAGAAAAGGGAACTGCAGGCCATGCTGACAGCCCTGGGTCACTGCCTGCCAGTGTGAGGGACAGACGCTGCAGCCCGGCCAACAGTCTCACCACCAGGACATTCCTATTTGTCTCATAAGGGACATCAGCTCCTGAATAATGTGCAACTTAAAGAAAATGTAAATTAAATCCACATATGACAGAATCTAGCCCATTATCACAGTGTCTTTGTGCTGAAGTACAGATAAATACACCTTCCATTTGATGCATCCATAACCTTCAGGAGCAACAGAAACATGTACACAGTCAACACAGCAGCTTTAGGATTCCAGCTTAAACAAGATTGAGAAATTGACTCAGCGGCCAGAGTTCATCTTGAAGACTCTGTTGAGTGCCGAGAGAGTTACCAGGGAAAGTTAGCCAAAGAGAAGACACAACATCAAGTTCAGTAGATCCCCACATAGATGGAGAGAAGGGGCAGGTAAGCAGGGAAGGGACTGTGAGAGCCTCCGCACCAGACAGCTCTGCAGCACATCCTAAGGCACCACCCACTTAACCACCTCATTGGTTTGTCACCAAGGAAGGTTGACAGATTCACCATCATTTCCAGCTTGGCCTGGAAACCCATGGCACCTGGCAGCTGTAACCAGGACAGAGGAGTCAGACAAAGCATAGAATTGTCATGTGTTGTAGGAATTCTACCTCTGAGTAAACACACTGTTCTAGTTTGCCTCCTATTGCTGGGATAAAAGAGTCACAGAAACCCAGCTGGAGAGGAAAGGGCCATTTCTCCTTGCACTTTACAGTTCATCTTCAAGGGAAGCCAAGGCAAGAACTCAAGGCAGGATCATAGAGGCAGGAGATGCAGCAGAGCCTGTGTGGGCACACTGCTTACTGTGTTATTTCCTCTAGCCTTCCCAGGCATTCTTCTTGTGCAGCTCAGGCCGTCCTGCCCAGCACAGCACTGGCCACAGTGGGCTGCATCTCCCACAACAATCAGGAGTCAAGAAAATGCCTCAAAGATATGACCTCAGGCCAATGTGATGGAGGAAAGCCCTCATTTGGGGACTCGCTCTTCACAGGTGTGTCAAGGTGACAAAGAAAATTCACCATCATGCGCACAAAATAAATGAAAGCAAGAGACACATTTAACTCACATACTCATAGCAAGATGATTCATAACAGTTGAAAGTGGACCCTCACAGGTACCCATCCATCCTTGAATGAATATGAAAGTGTAACAATACACAGAAGGAATATCCTTCAGCGTTCAAGAGGCAGGAGGTTCCGACACCGGGAAGCACAGGGGAGGCCTCAGCTTCGTCTTGTCCTGAGCCAGTACCTTCAGGATGATAGCAGAAGTGAAATCAGATGGACCCAGAAGGACAGATCTCTCATGCTTCCTTACAGTTCTGTGGGGCGGTGAGGTCCTGCAGGTTGCGTGATGGCCTGCGATCATGATTGTGAGGAGAGGAGTTATTACTAAGCGTACAGATCCTCACTCTGCAAGACAGAATGGGTTCTAATCTGGACGGTGTGCTGACCCCACAGTGTGAACACTGTGACAGCCGTAATATACACCTAGTGGTTGTGCGGAAGGTGGGTTTTGTGTTATATGTTCATTTTTTAATTTTTATTGAGCATTTGTTCATTTCATACAGTGGATTCCATTCAAATTTAGGGCCCCCTCATGCCCCCAACCCTCCATTAGAACTCATGCATCACACCATCCATGTTAAATCCCATCCCAAGGTTTTGAACCCAGATGTCTCTCTGTGCAAATTCATCCACTGGAGTCTTTCAGCACATCTAGAAATCTTTTTTTTTTTTTTTGTCTTTTCAAGACAGGGTCTCCCTTTAGTCCCAGCTGGCCTGGAGCTCGATATGTAAACCAGGCTGGCCTTGAACTCACAAAGATCCACCTGCCTCTGCCTCCCAAGTGCTAGGATTAAAGGCGTGCACCACCATGCCTGGTTTGAACATCTAGAAATCTTAAGGCACACTCTCCCTCACCCAACAGTAATCAGTCTCCAGTAGTTATCAGTCCAGGGCTGTCCCACCACCCATTTCTCTTGCTCCAGGATGGAACCTTGTCTGAGTTGACATTGGTTCTGTGCCTGTTGCCATCATCACCACGGTTCACGTGTGCCAGCTCCAGTAGTTGGAAAGCCTCCGCTTCCCTACGTTCATGCAGCAGCCCTGGCTCTTACAATTTTTCCATCCTCTCTTCCACAATGATTCCTGACCCATGGGTGGGTGAGGTTTAATGTAAGAGTCCCACCAGGGGACACATACTTTGGAGGCTCCCCTTCTTTGAAACTCAGTCAGTTGTGGCCTTCTGTGTGGACTGCACTCTAGTATATAAGGAAGCTTCACTGGTAAGAATTGAAGGATGCACTCATTTTCTCCAACTGTAGCTGTGTCTCCCAGGATTAGGCAGCTCTCAGTGCATATTTTCTGGGTCTGACCAGTTGTGGAACTCCACAGTACCTTCCATTTTTTGCATTTGGAGCTTCTTTGATGAGTGGTATACAGTATGCTTGTCTGTAAATACCAGATTCCATATTAAGCATATGGTAAGAAATTCTATTTGTAAAGAGATATGGCAGAGATAGGGTTTTCTCTAGAATCTATGTCCTCTACAGCGATGTGCATTTGACTGAGTTTACAGTGTCACCTACGAGTTCATTCCCATTGAGAGGGTTTTAAGTACAATTAGATAGTTGTTGATTAGCCCCAGATAACAGTGCCACCACTGCACCAATAGAGGTCATTTGCTGTGCTGGTCATTATGGTTAGTAGGATTTAGGGATGGGTTGGAATACTGATTAATTTTCTCCCTTAGCAGTACGAATTTATTTACCATTGTGAGCACTAAACTTCAGGTAGAAGGGTTCCAGGTCAGTTTGTGCACTATTACTCCAAGTTCTCTTTCTGAAGTATGTTCTATCTTGAGCAGTAGGGTCTGATTTCTAGTTCTGGAAGATAATCAAGGGCTTTGGCAATAGCCTGTGTTATTTTGACAGTCTCTTGGATCACCCTCAATGAAACAATAGAAAACCTCCCAATTAAACAAAGCTCAGGTGGCCTCCCAGCAGAATTCTACCAGACATTCGAAGAAGACCTACAACCAATACTGCTCAAATTATTCAAAAAGATAGAAACAGAGGGAGACCTCCCAAACTCCTTCTATGAAGCCAGCATCACTCTAATACCAAAACCAGGTAAAGATACAACAAAGAAAGAAAACTATTAAAAAAAGAAAGAAAGAAAACTACAGGCCCATATCCTTAATGAACATAGATGCAAAGATACTCAACAAAATACAAATCACATAAAGATCATCCACCATGATCATGTAGTCCTTATTCCAGAGGTGCAGTTATGGTTCAATATATCTAAGTCAATTAATGTCATAAAACATATAAATGCTCTTAGAAACAAAAATCACTGGGCTGGAGAGAGTGGTTAAGAGCATCGACAGCTCTTGCAGAGGACCCAGGTTCGATTCCCAGCACCCACATGGTGGCTAAGAACCGTCTTTCGATCCAGTTCCAGGGAAATCCGACACCCTCTTCTGACCTCCGCAGAATTACATGACATGGGGGCACCAACCTACATGCAAACAGTACACTCATACACATAAGAAATAATAATAAATTAAAAAAGAACCATCTGAAGCACAGGTACCAGGGCACGGGCTAAAGAGCACACCCCCAACTGGGATTACTGAAGGAAGGAGTGTCCAAGGGGATTCTTTGGAGAACCTTCAGAACAGAAAGGGAAGAGTGAGTTAGACTTCCAATAGAAAGCCTACAGCTTAGAAAAGTCAATACTCCATAAGCAAGGAGTAAAGGAGAAAAACAAATCAAAAACAAATCAATCAAACAAACAAGTAAGGCATCTGAAGGAGACAAGCAAAGCAAGCCTTCAACACAGTGAAGAGGCGTTTGAGATTCACATTGGAATACAGGCAAAGAGAAACTCATATGCCAGGGACACAAAGAAGAGACAACATGGGAAAGGTTCAGGATAATCCCACACCAAGCTCTACCAACCCTGTGGAACATTCCTACAGTGGGATCCCCCTGGGGATGGCCCAGGAAACAGATATTAGAAGTACAATTATGAACATATTTAAAGAAGTACAAGATTATAAATAGAAAAATCAAAGAATTAAGAAAAGAGAATGAAAAACTCAAGAAGGACCTAGAGAGAGAGAGAATGACAAACTCCAGAAGGAAGTCGAAACACTGAAAAGATCCCATGCTGAAAAAGATAAGGAAACCAATCAGTGAAGCAAAGAGCAACAGGAAGAGACTGAGAAGCTCCAAAAGGAAGTAGAAATACTAAAGAAATCAGAAGAGGAAATGAAAAAGGAAATCAAACACTCATCCAATCAAAAGGAGAGGAATGGAAAAAGCCTCAGAAGCAGAATGGAGGAAGCAGAACAAAAAATATCAGACTTGAAAGATAACACAGAACAACTAAAAACCTCAAGGAAACATTATGAAAAATTTAAAAATACACAAAAGTGGAACAACCAGGAACTGTGGGACACTATGAAAAGATCAAACCTCTGCATCATAGGAATAAAGGAAGGAGAAGAATCCCAAGAGAATGACATTGATCAGATCTTCAACAGAATAATAGATGAAAATTTCCCCAAACTAAAAGACAAACCAACACAAATACAAGAAGCACAAAGAACTCCAGACAAGATCAGAAAAGAAACTCTCCACTCCACATCATAGTTAAAATGCTAGACACCCAAAACAAAGACAAAATCCTTAAAGCCACAAGAGAAAAACAACAAGTGACCTATAAGGGGAAACCTATCAGAATTACAACTGACTTCTCAGTGCAAACTATGAAAGCAAGAAGAACCTGGAGCAAAGCATTCCCAGTGTTAAAGGACAATAGATGCCAACCCAGGTTACTATACCCAGCAAAAATGTCAATTATAGTTGAAGGAGAGAGAAAAACCTTCCATGACATAAACAAGTTGAAAGAATACATGTCCGGAAAACCAACCCTTCAGAGAATACTTGAAGCAATTCAAAGGACAGAAGAAAGGAGCAACCAACCCCAGGCACCTAGAAAGAGAAATCAATAAAAGCATAACTGCAGAAGTAGAAACCTAAACCCAAACCGCAAATGGATAATAAGGCAAAAGGAAGCAACACAAACCTATCAGTCATAACCTTAAATATTAATGGACTAAATTCCCCAATCAAAAGACATAGACTGGGAGATTGGATTAGGAAACAGAATCCATCGATATGCTGTCTACAAGAAACACATCTTACCTTCAAGGACAGGCACCACCTTAAAGTGAAGGGATGGAAAAAAATATTCCAAGCAAATGGTACCAAAAAGAAAGCAGGTGTTGCTATTTTAATATCAGACAAAATAGACTTCAAAGTAAAAGAAATCAGAAGAGACAAAGAAGGCCATTACATTTTTATCAAAGGAAAAATTGACCAAGAAGATTTCACAATTATTAACATATATGCACCTAACTCTGGTGCACCAAACTTTATAAAGACAATTCTCCAGGACCACAAGTCACAGACTAACCCCAGTACACTCATAGTAGGGGACTTCAATACCCCACTGAGCCCTTTGGACAGGTCAACAGGAAAGAATAAACAGAGAGACATCTGAATGATATGATATACCAAATGGACCTCACAGACATCTACTGAAAATTCCACCCTAACACCAGAGAATACACTTTCTACTCAGTACCCCACGGAACATTCTCCAAAATTGACCACATACTGGGACACAGAAGAAACCTCCATAAAAAAGAACCATCTTTAAGCCAGGTGTGGTGGTGCACAGCTTTAATCCTAGCATTTGGGAGGCAGAGGAAAGCAGATCTCTGTGCATTCAAGTCCAGCCTGGTCTCAAAAACTCCCTGTCCTGTACTTGTGGGATCCTTATGAAATTCCCTAACAGACAATCTCAACTACTAGGAATGAGCTAGTGGAATGACCCATCTCCCAAAATTCATTTCACATTGAGAGTCAGATTGAGCCCTCGAGAACCAATCTCACTTCATGGACCATATGACTCTAGAAGCCTCTCTGGGACATCCAGACTTGGACCTGGCAGTATCACTACTAATTCTATGTTATAATGGGATATTTCCAGGTTCTTGATCCATCGCTTTTACCCTAACTTTGCTCAGGCCACAGTTCCTCAGGAGACCCAGTTTCTGTGGCAGCTATCTCGGGCCTTGTCCAGAGAAATGGCAAACAGGGAGTCCCCCCAAAGTGTAACCTTTCCTCATAAAAGAAAGGACATTCAAGAGGAATCAACAGAGACCTGTAGATTGAAGGACAACCAGAATGGGCCACTTTGGAAGAGAGACATTCATTAGAGAGGGCCTCCCCATCTGGTATAGAACATAAGGTTGGCCTGTTGTTTCAGGATGTGTGAATAGGTTAGAATGCTTTCATGAAGGATAATTCATGGTGAAAGGAATGGGTAAAGACCATGGAAGAGATGTTACAGAAACATGCCTCCTCCACTCCTCAGGAGACAACTTGTGCCCAGGCCCAGCAAGGTCTGCTCACCATCCTAATTCAAATGGGATCTGAGCCGTCCACCCTCTTGAATATGAAGCCATCGTCTAACCATATCTTTGCCATCCATTTATGGCACATCTTCTCTTGGGAAAATGTCCTCTCATAACTCTAACATGACATTCTGTGTTCTGATTGCCCATGTTCCCCAATTGAATGAGGCAATTAAATTCCCAGTTGTCAAAGTTACAGGATCAGTAAATACCCATGGTGTGTCCATTGGGCATCAGTGACCAATTTAACAAAACCCAATGGGATTATATTTCTTTTCTACACTGTAAATTAGAAGGTGACATCTGGAATGAGAATGGATGCTCAGACATGGTCTCTGATGCCCAGTCCCATCATGAATCATGTCTGGTACATGGGAAGTGATATGTACTTCTGCCAAAGTCAACATAACCAAACCTCCTATTTATACCAGTTCTGACATCCACAACAGCAAGATCACCTTCAGCAAAAAGTTCACAAATAGCCACTTTTAACTCAGCCAACAGATTGCTAGGACTCAGGTTTCCATTCTGCTCTCTCCACATGGCTTCCTTGCATTGCAGTGACATCTAGGGCTTTATAATGAGGCCCCAGGGCTGTCAGTCCAGAAACACGCCTGGCATCCTGGCTGTCAGCTGAGACAAGAACAGATGCATCTTGACTTTCACAGATGTCACTATTATCCTGCTCAGCACACAAGCTCACCAAATTCCATAGTGCCACGGGCCAGTGGGCTTCCAGTCTCTTGTACCCTACATTGGTCCATAGCTCCCCATTAAAGAATACAACAATTCGTGTCATTCTGATTCTTTTGTCCCATGTCACCTGTTCTGTAACAAGTGTCTTATCTTCTGTTTTCACAGTCAGTTCATACTTCTGACCTCAAGTCTATAGAACACAGGATTAGAAGTTCTTGGTGACTTGGGACATCATTTCTCAGCCCTCCTCCAGCTTGAAAGGAAACCTTGCCTCACAGGCTGCCTCTCTCTCTTGTGCACTCTCCCACTTGCTCTTTCTCTCTCATCTCAATTTCCATGTAAAAAGATGTTTTGTTACATCTGTTCATCAGTGGATTGTATGTGGAGGGAGGTGTGTCATGGAGCCCAGAAGAGCATTTGTGACAATCCGTTTTCTCCTTCCACTAAATGGGTCCCAAGGATAAAACTCAGGTCATCAGGTTTGGTGGTAAGTGCCTTTATTCCTGGAACCATCTGGTGGGACTGAGACTGTATATCTTGGCTCCAAAATGGTCATTACATCTAAATCACAAGTTGTTTGGCCTCATACTCAAATCTGGCTTCTCTCTCTCTCTCTCTCTCTCTCTCTCTCTCTCTCTCATCACTGAGCACAGCACATGAAGATTCTTGTTCATTTCATTGTTCTCTCAGGTCACTCTCTCCCCTTACATTTTTGGTCACTTGTCAAGTGATCCAACCACTCTGCTTTCAACACCATCATCCTCGCTATCATCATTACTGCCATCATCATCTCCACCACTAACATTGAGAAGTCACTTCCTGATGGACAGAAAGATGAGTTGATACTTTTGCTATTTGAGAACGACATGGAGCTCGCAGGGGTTCATCCTGTGGGGAGGAGGACTGGAGTTCTGTGTCTGCTCCCTATTCAGAACTATCCCTGGCTTACTGTTCCAAAGGGTGAGAGGCCATAAGGGCCAGAGATCCATTCTGACAGGAAGTGGTAGGGGCAGAAAGCTGAATGCTCACATCTTCAAGCAAGCATAGTGAGAAGTATAAGCGACTCTAGAAAAGGCCGAATCAGTCCAAATTAAAAAGTATATAAAGGTAGGCACTTATTCCAGTAAATGCAGTCCTCTCAGATGAATCCCACAGCCGCCACCTATCCTGAGGGCCGTGGAAAGAGCGCTTCTGAGAGGCAGGGGAGAACCTTTTATAGGGTAACCTATTGGAATCTGGCCAATTAAAATAGGCCAGGGTCTCAGATCTGGAGGTGGGTCTCAGGTCCAGAGGTCTCATGGGAATCTGGCCTGACCAGAAAAGAAAGGAGGGTCTTTCTGGTCTGTGCCATCTTGGCTCTTTGCCCTGAGCCAGACTTAACACATAGGAAGCAGAGAGTCAGACAGGAAGTGGGCAAGCTATAGGTCCAAAGCTGCTCAAAGCCTGCCAATTGTAGCCACGTCCCTGAAAGTTCTGTGACCCTCCCCAAACAACACCACAAACTTGGATCTAAATGTTCAAATACTCGGAACTTGGTGGCTGAAATTTGCTGCCTCCGACCAAATAGAGACTTTTGCCCTGGTGTATGTTATTTAGATTCTGGCTGTCCTATCCCTGACGTCACCCCCAGACACCGGCAACTGGGTCTGCTCTCACTTAAAGGGAAGCTCTGATCCTTCATGCACTGTCTCTCTGTGGGCTCTTGGAACCCTTCCTGCAGGAGGTTGTGTGGCCGATTACTTTTTTGAGAAATGGTGACACCAAAATGACCTTGGCTACAGAGAAAATTATCAGAGTCTGGACCCACATGTCTGCTGCGGAAATTAGATGGGCCTTTTTCTTCTAAACATAGGGGCTATTGGTAAACTCATAGGTCTGGGAAAAATCATTAATAACGCTAGAGTAGTGGCTATGGAACACTGCTGGGTGATCTTGTGGAACCAAACATGGAGGGATCACAGATTGCTCCCAGACTGTCAGTTAGAAAATGGACTTTGGTTGCACCCAAAGCAACAATAGAACCAGGACCTCACTCAGACTTGGCCCTCAGTGCCAGCCCCACTACAAATTATGTCTGGCACATAGGCAGGGCATTTATTACTGGGAGTCTGCAGGAGGGGACAGAGTTGCTATCGCTGACTTTCTGTGTTCCGTCGACCATCAGCTTCCTCACACAGGACACTGGGGCACCAATCAGCCAACTGCACAGGAACACCTCACTGGTAGTGTTGGGTAGTTGATCTCGTCTGTATTGCATGGGTGCTTTTATCTTTGCTGTTACCACAACTTCTCAGGCTGTGATCCAGTGGTGCTTCGTGCAGTCTTGAGGACACTTTGTACTGACAGTAAATGGGATGTAAGAAGTGGTCTTCATTCAGCTAGGGATAGGTGCAACCTTTGAGGTTCTGGGATAGTCTCCATATATTTCTGAGGCAGCAGGGTAGTTGCTAAGTGGGCATGTTGGCGGATAGGTCTGTGTTGATTTTTGATTGGCGGTATGGGGACCACACTAGTTTGTGGTAATAAAGAAAGTGTGCTGATATAACACTGGACCCGGTCTGTCTGGGGGGATGTGCTGGCTGCACAACCCCAGACTCACATAGATGGGTGCAAGCACAGGCGAGGTTCTCTAGAACTGGCCAGGCCAGGCCAGTGTGGAGGCTGCGTGAGCACAGCTAGGCCTTGAGCAATGAAGTGGTGGAAGAGGACGCTGGGACCAGGATTCTCACAGGTCTGGAAGTACTGGCAGGTCTGATAATCACACTGACCTTTGAAACTGTCGCATAGCCACACTGGTCAGGGCATTCTATGTAGAATAGAAGAGGGTCCTACATGTCATGTGAGTCCTACCAGCTGGTGGAAATCATAATAAGAACACCCAACCACAGCCCTGTAGCCCCTTCAGAGATGGGATCAATGCAGAGAGGAACCATAAGCCTGGTCTAGCTTCTGAGAGTCTCTAGGAGGCCCATGCTGCCCTCGTTCTGTGCCTTCTTCCAGCCCTCCCTTGCCCACTTCTCCCCCAGCCCTGCTGCCCCAGGCTTGTAGCTGCCCCTCTGTCCTCGGCCTCCTCTTGCTTCACCCTCACGCTGCCGATGACCCTGTCCTCACTCTCACTGGGCTTGGAGAAGGGTGCTGGCTCTTATTCCTTTTTACCTATAACTCATCCCTAGCCATCAGCACATTCTATCATATTGAATTCTTGTTCCCAATGAACAGATGACACATCTGAGTCTCCAAGACATAAGCAGGACAAGGACAGTCAGGTTCCAGTCCAGGTCTCTGTCACCTCTCTCTGGCCTCCCTTTCTTCTGTCCCATAGAAGGATCCTGCTATAACTGCACAATACTTCACCTTAGGAGAAAATGACCTGAGCCACATGTCCAGGAAGACAGGTTGATCATGTCTAGAAATGTCTGATTTGTTCCAAATCAATACCAGCCTGGCTCCCCTCTGGCTCTGTTCTCGGTCATAGTCACATCCCACCATCCTTTCAAAGCCAACTTTCATGGCGCACCTACTGTGTGCTGCCTCAATGCTGAGCCCTCCACATACATGGCCATATCATCCCACAGTGAAGTTCAGTGGTGATGATACTGAGGCAGAAAGTGGTGAGCAAATGTGTCAAGGTTACATGGCCAGTAGATGGTGGAAGAGTTTCGTGGGGTGCCATCTTCCCTCAGCCCCAAATGGTTCACACCAGGGAATAACATGGGCACATTCTCCTCATGGACCATTGAGAAGAAAAGTCCTCAACCTGAGCTCCTGGGACTTCCTAGAGGCACTGTGCCTGTCCAGAGAGCACATCTAGGAAAGGTTCTGGGGACATGGAGGGCACTTCATGGAGGTGACCTGGAAAGCTCAGCGTCTACTGCCAACCCCTGCCAGGCTTCATCTTCAGTCACCAGGATGTGTGTCCCTCTCTTCTTACCTTATCCTGGAGATGCTCAGTGACTTCCTGCATGAAGCTTCTCAATACCTGGGAAGGGAAAGAAGAGCTCAAGGGACACTGTGGAAGAGCTTAGTAAAGATCTTAAGATAGTTAACTGCCAAGTTCCTCAGCATCTGCCCATGGGGACTTAATGGAGTCAGCAGTGTCAGGAACTAAACTGTCTCTCCTAAGTTCATATTTTAAAGCCCTTATGTCCAGTAACTGTATTTGGAAGCTTTCAAGAAAGTGAATTAATAAAAATTAAATATCATAAATATAGGGCCCTAATCCATTTGGCTGGTGTCCTTATAGCAATAAGAAAGAAACCAGATATCTAATCTATCTATCCATCTAGTTAGTCAGTCTCTCTCTCTTTCTGTTCTGTGCTCTCTCTCTCTCCTTCTTTTCTCTCTCTTATCTATCTATTTATCTATCATCTC
The DNA here is from genome assembly GCA_009823505.1 of Rhizomys pruinosus. Lineage (NCBI taxonomy): Eukaryota > Metazoa > Chordata > Mammalia > Rodentia > Spalacidae > Rhizomys > Rhizomys pruinosus. Next base: position 3,772,004 of record VZQC01007008.1, on the reverse strand, counting down.
CACCAGAAAGGCCATGTGTACACACAGTGAGGTGCCCTGTGCAAACCAGGAACATCAGGATCAACCTTCCACCCCTTTGGCCTCTAGAGATAAGAGAAATCAAAGAACTTTTTTAAACCACCCTAGCCTGTGGTATTGTGGGATGGCAGATGAGAAGACTATTATACCACAGAGCTGTCATGGTCCTTTACAGTGACATGAAATATTTTCAGATCATAACAATCAAAAAGTGAATCTTGGGGCTGGAGACCTGGCTCAGTGGTTAAAAACACTGGCTGCTTTTGCAGTGGACCCTGGTTGAGTTCCCAGCACCTACGTGATGTCTAATAACCATCTGTAACTCCAGTTCTAAGGGATCCCATGTCTTCTTTTGACCTCTGTGGACTTTGCATGACATGAGTGTACTTACATACATGCAGGCAATGCACTCATATGTATAACAATTAAAGTAATAAATAAAATTTTTTATTTTTTTCAATATTTGATATTTATTTGTTACTTTTAAAGATTATTTTTGACTAGATTCAGACTTGGAAGTAGAAGCTCTCAGTGAGGACAGCCTATGTCTCTTGGCAATCTGTTCCTGGTGTTTTTCTTTGGCATCCTTCATTCTCTTAGCCATAGTTTAGCATACTCTGCAGCTTCCTCCTTGTTTTTCTTGGTGCACTGTTTCTTCAAAGCAATGTGTCTGCATTTGTGTTGCAGGACACTCAACGTAACAAGATGTTGAATCCTGGGTTCTTTAGTCCTGGGCTTCTCACCTTCTCTGTTCAAGGGCTTTCTGACAACATATTGGAGGACATTGTCTTCCTTAGAGAGACTGAAAAGTTTGCAGATTCTGCTAGCTCTTTTGGGCCCCAACCTCTGTGGTACAGGAGTATCTGTCAGTCCAGGAATATCTTTCTCTCCTTTTTTTTTTTTGAATACCCAAGTTGAGAACACTTGGATTTGCAACCACAATGCATCCCCGAAAAGACTTGTGCTTTCTCTCTAGTCCGCCTGGGTCTATAACAAGAATGTCCCTTACTCAGCAGCAGGCACACCCCGCTTCATGCAAAAGCCTTGTTTGTCATTTCCTCCACTGATTCAAACCACATAACCCTTCCACACTTCACCCAGGGCATAAGCAGTGACTTCAGTAGCCATGTGCTTCTCATAGAAAGTATGAAGTTTGCCAGGCATGGTGGCACACACCTTTAATCCTAGGACTCAAGAGGCAGAGGCAGGCAGATCTCTGTGAGTTCAAGGCCAGCCTTGTCTACATAGTGAGCTCCAGGCCAGCTGGGACTAAAGGGAGACCCTGTCTCAAAAATACCAAAAAGAAAAAAAGGAAGTATGACATTTGTGTTCATCGTCCACTTCAGTGAGTTTCTGACAGCCAGTGGCTGGAAAGGAAATATCCACCTTCATCTTGATGCCTCCACCCACCATGATCCTCTGGCATGTCAAACACTGTCGCACGAAAGCTTTCGAATGGGATTTTCAACTTGTCAGAGGCTTCCGACATTATAAGATGAAGAGCAGCATTTCAGTTTATATTCTGGGGTTTTTTTTACCTTTTGCGGGGGGTGAGAAAAGGATTTATTTACCTTACATCTCCTGGGTTACAGTCCATTACTTAGAGAGCTCAAGGTACAAACTCAAGGCAAGAACATGGAAACAGAAGCTGAAGCACAGGCTACAGAAGAACATCGCTTACTGGCTTGCTCCTCAGGCCCATGCTCAACCTGCTTTCTTATATAATACAGAACAATGTACCCAGGGGTGAACCACCCACTGTGGACTGGGTCCTCCTACATTACTCAACCATCAAGAGAATACCCAACAGACGTGGCCATAGGCCAGTCAAATGGAAGCAATCACCCAACTGAGGTGCCCTCAACCTAGGTGTGTCAAGTTGACAACTAAAGCTATCCAGCACAGATAGTAAGACAATCACCTAAGGTTTATTTTTTTTCTTTAAAAGATGTCTAATGCCTGGCATGGTGATGTGTGCCTTTAATCTCAACCCTCAGAAGGCAAGGGCAGACAAATCTCTGCAACATTGAGGCCAGCCTGGTTCACATAGGGACTTCTAGGTAGACTGGGACTTGGGAGACCCTGTCAAATAACAACAACAACAACAACAACAACAACAACAACAACAGAAGCAGCAAACAAACAACAAAAGATGTCTAAAACAAGAACTATAATACCTCAAATTAGTTTAGATTCTTTTTAGAATATCACACTGTGGTATCTGTTAAATTATTTTCTTGCAAGTATAGTTTCTTCATACAACTCTTAAAAGTTCCCCATAATTATGAATGTTTTCATCTGCTAGACATTTCTCCAAAGTATTGTTTACGAGCAAATGAATGACTCAAACTTTTCAAAATAGTTCTTTTATATAAGAAATAACCAAATTTCAGATATACTTGTTTCATTGTCTAGTTTTGCTTTATTCTGTTGCATTTATCAAGAAAATAGTTCAGTAAAATCTCGTCTCCAGTGTCCATGAATTTTCTGTGCAATAACTCTCAGGGCTACTAGCTTTGCTAATCTGAAGAAGTCAGTGGGGCAAAACAAAATATCAATACTGAATGCAGTCTCAAAACCTTCCATAATTCCCAAAGAGTAATACATTAATATTTAAAATCATACAGAATAATGAAAAAGTTATACTAGCATAAAATGGTTTGTAATGAAATATTCTTTCTATACATCTTTGAACAAATTGCCTAGATATTAGCAAGTCAGAAGCATTTCTTAGTAAAAATAAGCATCCCTTACATGTTAATAACTTATTTTTTACTTTTCCATCTCTATCAGTAATTGTTTTATTTATTTTAAATTGATTCGTGTATTTCATACATTATCTTTCAGTCCAATTTAGACACATTCCCTTCTCCCTGCTCCCCACCCCAACCCAGTTCATGCATTTTGCCATACATGTCTTGCATCTTACTCTCAGTCTTTCCAAAGATTCTCACTGCAGAGGCTTGTTGTTTGGGGCAGAATTTAACTGTATCAGTCAGTTCTTTGGCCCAGTCTTTATGTTGTTGTTGTTCCCTCCCCTTTGTATTGCTCCAAAATATGCCTATGTAACCATCATATATGTATCAGAATCATGAGCTCTGAGAATAAACTGTATGTTGATTCCAAAATATGTTTAAGCATTCACATTTTCCCCTTTAATTTTATATTACTCTAAGATATGAATACATACCTACCATCCATATACAGTAATTACAGAGTCTGAAAATAAGTGGTAGGTCAATTCTAGAGCCCGTTAAGAGATTCATATTATAACAGCACATTTGCTTTCAGTTAAAAATAAATATGACGATAATGTTGTTCAACTTGCCTTTCAACTGAGGATTTGGTGTTAGCATCCACAAATGAGGGTAAACATTTTTGGAATTCGTATTTTCCCCTTTAATTTTATATTACTCTAAAGTATGCATACATACCTTCCCCCCCATATACCACAATTACAAAGTCTGAAGATAAGTGGTAGGTTAATTCTAATCCCATTAAGGTATTCATATGATAATGATACAGTTGTTTTCAGGTAAAAGAAAATATTGCTCATTTGCCTTACTACTAGGTATTTGGTGCTAGCATCCACAGATGAGGGATACTATTCGTCGTTTGTTTTTCTGGGACTCTGTTACTTCACTTAGCATAATGTCATCTAGTTCCAGCCATTTACCTACAAATTTCATAATGTCATCTTTCTTTACTGCTGCATGGAATTCCATTGCATAGATGTACCACATTTTCTCTACCCACTCATTGGTTGAGGGGCAGTTGGATTGTTTCCAGCTCTTCACTATTGTGAAGAGAGCTGCAATAAACATAGATGTGCATGGAAGTGCACAGGGCTTACTTAGATCAGGAACTTCCCAGGACTAATTGAAGCACAGGTAGGAGCCAGATGCTTCAGCCAGGATGATTTTTTTAAGCCAGGAGGATTGTTGGATACGTCTATCTCTGAGTTGTTAGATAATTGTTTTGTTGGTTCGTTGGATAGTTAAATCATTGTCTTGTGTGGCTGTCTGGGTGGAGTCACCCTGCTAGCTAGCATTAAAGGTGGGCCTGTTGGATCCTTGTATGGTGTAGCTGTCGGGGTAGAGTCACCCTGCTAGCTCTTACTAGCTAATATTAAAAGTAGGCCTGTTGGACTTGAGATCAGGGATTTCCCAGGACGACCTGAAGCACAGGTAGGAGCTGGGCACTTCAGCCAGGCAGATGGTTTGGTTTGATTCAATCATCTTTGGTTTGATTCAATTATCTTGTGTGGCTGTGAGGGTAGAGTTGTCCTCCTAGCTGGTATAAACAGTTGGCCTGTTGCCATTGTGAGACTTGAGATCAGAGATTTCCAATGACCACCTGAAGCAGAGAGTACCAAGGTGTGGTCTAAAAAGATATTAACCCACCCCCACCCCCCGTCAATTGGAATTGCCGAGGGAGTGTCCAAGTGGATTCTTTTTTGGCTTTTCCAAGACAGGGTCTCCCTGTAGCGCCAGCTGTCCTGGAACTCACTCTGTAGACCAGGCTGGCCTTGAACTCACAAAGATCTGCCTGCCTCTGCCTCCTGAGTGCTAGGTATAAAGGCGTGAGCCACTACACCCGGCATCCAACTGGATTCTTTGGAGAACCTTCAGAACAGAAAGGGAAGAGTGAGTTAGACTTCCAATAGAAAGCCTAAAACTTAGACAAGTCAACACTCCATAAGCAAGGAGAAAAGCAGAAAAACAAATCAATCACACAAACAATGAAGGCATCTGAAGGAGGCAAGCAAAACAAGCCTTCAACACAGGCATTTGGGATTCACATTGGTATACAGGCAAAGAGAAACCCACATGCCAGTGACTCGAAGAAGAGACAACATGGGAAAGGTGCAGGATAATTCCACACCAAGCTCTACCAACCCTCTGGAAGATTCCTACAGTGGGATTGCCCTGGGGATGGCCCATAACACAGACATTAGAAGTATAATTGTGCACATACTCAAAGAAATCAAAGATTATAAAGAATAAGTCAGAGAAAAGAGAATGAAGAACTCAAGAAGGAACTAGAGAGAGGGAATGGCAAACTCCAGAAGGAAGTGGAAACACTGAAAAGAACCCATGTTGAAAAAGATAAGGAAACCAATCAGCAAAGCAAAGAGCTAAAGGAAGAGACTGAGAAGCTCCAAAGGGAAGTGGAAATACTAAAGAAATCAGAAGAAGAAATGAAAAAGGAAATCATCCAATCAGGAGGAAAGGAATGGAAAAAGCCTCAGAAGTAGAATGGAGGAAGCAGAACAAAGAATATCAGACCTGGAAGATAACACAGAGCAATTAAAAACCTCAAGGAAAGACTACAAAAAATTTAAAAATACACAAAAGTGGAACAACCAGGAACTGTGGGATAATATGAAAAGATCAAACCTCTGCACCATAGGAATACAGGAAGGAGAAGAATCCCAAGAGAATTGTAATGATCTGATCTTCAACAGAATAATAGATGAAAATTTCCCCAAACTAAAAAAAGACAAACCAGTACAAATACAAGAAGCACAAAGAACTCCAAACAGACAACATCAGAAAAGAAACTCTCCACACCATATCATAGTTAAAAATGCTAGACGCCCAAAACAAAGACAAAATTCTGAAAGCCACAAGAGAAAAACAACAAGCTACATATAATAAGAAACCTATCAGAATTACAACTGACTTCTCAACCCAAACTATGAAAGCAAGAAGCACATGGAGCAAAGCATTCGCAGTGTTAAAGGACTATGGATGCCAACCCAGGTTACTATACCCAGCAAAAATGTTGATTATAGTTGAAGGACAGAGAAAAATCTTCCATGACATAAACAAGATGAAAGAATACATGTCTGGAAAACCAACCCTTCAGAGAATACTTGAAGCAATTCAAAAGACAGAAGAAAGGAGCAACTATCCCCAGGCACCTAGAAAGAGAAATTAATAAAAGCATAACTGCAGAAGTAGAAACATAGACCAAAAACGCAAATAATAAGGTGAAAGGATCTATCAGTTATAACAAATCTATCAGTTATAACCTTAAATATTAGTGGACTAAACTCCCCAATCAAAAGACATAGACTGGGAGATTGGATTAGAAACAGAATCCCTCGATATGCTGTCTACAAGAAACGCATCTTACATTCAAGGATAGGCACCACCTTAAAGTGAAATAATGGAAAAAATATTCCAAGCAAATGGTATTCCAAAAAAGCAGGTGTTGCTGTTTTAATATCAGACAAAATAGACTTCAAAGTAAAAGAAGTCAGAAGAGACAAAGAAAGCCATTACATTTTTATCAAAGGAACAATTCACCATGAATATTTCATAATCATGAATATATATGCACCAAACTCTGGTGCACCAAACTTTATAAAGACAATTCTCCAGGACCACAAGGCACAGACTAACCCCAGTACACTCATAGTAGGGGACTTCAGTACCCCACTGAGCACTTTGGACAGGTCAACCAGACAAAGAACAAACAGACAGACATCTGAACTGAATGATACGATACACGAAACGGACCTCACAGACCTCTACCGAATATTCCACCCTAATAGCAGAGAGTATACTTTCTACTCAGCACCCCACAGAACATTCTCCAAAATCGACCACATACTGGGATACAGATGAAACCTCTACAAATACAAAAGGATTGAAATAAATTCAGGCATTCTATCAGACCGCAATGCAATAAAGCTCACTATCAACACCAGGAAAAGCCCTACTAGCTACAAGAACACATTGAGACAAAACAACACACTCCTGAATAATGAATACATCAAGGAAGAGATAAAGAAAGAAATAAAAGCATTCCTGGAACTACATGACAATGATAATACAACACAACAAAACCTATGGGATACCTTAAAAGAAGTACTAAGAGGGAAGTTTATAGCCCTGGGTGCCTACATTAGAAAAACAGAAAGAGTACAAATGAACGATCGAACACTGCAGCTAAAAACACTTGAGAGACAACAACAGATGAACCCTAAATGCAACAGATACGAAGAAATAACAAAAATCAGAGCAGAAATCAATGAAATAGAAACAAAGAAAACCATACAAAAAAATCAATGAATCCAAAAGTTGGTTCTTTGAAAGAATAAACAAGATAGATAGACCTGTAGCCCAGTTAACCAAAAAAAAGAAGGAACAACTCCAAATCAATACTATCCATGGTGAAATGGGAAATATCACAACAGGCAATGAAAAGATCCAGAAAATCATATGGGAATACTTCAAAAACGTTTACTCTACTAAGTTTGAAAACCTGGAAGAAATGGATGAATATCTGAAATCCTGGGAATCACCAAAGCTCAACCAAGAAGAGATCAACAGCTTAAACAGACCCAGAATATATGAAGAAATTGAAGATGTAATAAGAAACCTCCCAACTAAAAAAAGCCCAGGCCCAGATGGTTTCATGGCAGAATTCTATAAAACATTTCAAAAAGACTTACAACCATTATTACTCAAATTGCTTAGAAGGATACAAACAGAGGGAATTTTCCCAAATTCCTTCTATGAAGTGAGCATCACTCTCTTACCAAAACCAGGCAAAGATACAACCAAAAAGGAGAACTACAGACCCATCTCATTAATGAACACAGATGCAAAAATTGTAAACAGGATACTTGCAAATTGCATACAAACCCTCATCAAGAAGATCATCCATAATGACCAAGTTGGATTCATATCAAAGATGCAGGGATGATTCAGCATATGAAAATCAATAAATATCATCAACCATATAAATGGACTGAAAGACAAAAACCACATGATCATCTCAATTGATGCAGAAAAAGCCTTTGACAAAATACATCATCCCTTCATGCTTAAAGTCCTAGAGGGAATTGGATTGGTGGGATCATTCCTCAATGTAATCAAAGCCACATACAAGAAACCCACAGCCAATATCATCCTGAATGGGGAAACAACAGAAGCATTCCCCTTAAAGGTAGGAACTCAGCAAGACTGCCCCCTGTCACCACTCCTCTTCAATATAGTGCTTAAAACACTTGCTAGGGAAATAGGGCAAGAAAAGGAAATTAAAGGAGTACTAAGTGGAAAAGAGGAAGTCAAGCTATCCCTTTTTGCTGATGATATGATTGTTTACTTAAGGGATGCTAAAAACTCCACTAGAAAACTTCTAGAAATGTTTAAGCTTCAGGACAGTGGCAGGATACAAAATTAACCTAGAAAAATCAGTAGCCTTTCTTTACACCAACAACAAGCAACTGAAGAAGGAATTCAAGGAGACCTTCCCACTCACAATAGCCTCAAAAACAATAAGATACCTAGGAACAAACCTAAGCAAAGATGCCAAAGATTTCTACAACAAAAATTTTAAACCCCTGAAGACGGAAATTAAAGAAGACATCAGAAGACGGAAAGACCTCCCATGCTCATGGATTGGGAAAATTAACAGCAAAAATGTCCATTCTGCCCAAACTAATATACAGATTCATTGCTATCCCAATTAAAATCCCCAAGAGTTTCTTCACAAGTTTGGGAGAAAAAGTCCTTAATTTCATATGGAAAAACAAAAGACCCCAAAGATCCAAAGCAACCCTGAGCAAAAAGAACAATACAAGGGGGATCTCTATACCACACTTCAAACTATACTACAGGGCTACAGTCATAAAAACAGCTTGGTACTGGCAGAAAAACAGACCTGTTGACCAATGGAATGAAACTGAAGATCCAAACTTGAGCACATACAATTTCAGCTACCTCATATTTGACAAAGGGGCCAAGAAGACACAATGGAGGAAAGACAGCATCTTCAGCAAGTGGTGTTGGCAAACTGGATCACCACTTGTAGAAGAATGAAATGTACTAGCTCTCCCCCTGTACAAAAGTCAACTCCAGATGGATCAAAGACCTCAACGTGAAGCCCAAAACTCTGAATGTGATAGAAGAAAAAGTTGGCTGCAGCCTACAAGACATAGGTGTAAGAAAAGACTTTCTAAACCAGACAGGGTCTTACTGTGGCTTATAACATCTCCTAACCTGTGATGGTTAATCCTGGGTGTCAACTTGACTGGACTAAGGAACAAATAAGAGAAAAAGGATCTTCGGATTGGACCACCTCAACCCGGATTGCCCACCCCAAATGTGGGCGTTAACTTCTGCCAGCAGGCAGTATTAAAGGCCATGGCAAAGGGAGCTGGTCCCTTTTTTCCTGCGGCTTGCCTCTCTTTCACTGGTGAGTTTGTCTTGCTGCTGTGATCAACCCTATGGATCCCAGCATGTACTGAGACTGGCAGATCTCCTGGAATCCATCGGGCCTTCAGCACCAGATTGGGACTACTGAGACATCCAGTCTTGTGGACTGAGCAGTTCCCTGGATTCTCAGCCTCTCCAGTGTGGCGTGTCTACTGTTGGACTCCTGGAACTCTGTCACGTGAGAAAATCAATAAATTGTATATAGCTATATATTCGTTCTCTTACTTCTGTTTCTTTAGAGAGCCCTGAATAATACAGATTTTGGTACCAGAAGTGGTTCTAGAGAAACAGAATTGAAAGGATTAATTTATTTTTTTTAATTTTTTATTTATTTTTATTTTTAAGGGATTCTACAATATAAGGACACAGTTGTTTGCAGATAACATTGATGTTACTCAGTATGTCATACAACTAGGTAATTGGTGCATTTTGCAAGTATCTATGTCCAAATTTTGAACAACCAAAAGTTCACATAGTCCAGTTGGAGAAGCTTGTATGCACAGGCATGTTGATCAGTTAGGAGTCCAGACTATATTCCTGTAGTCTCACAATTCACCCCTATCTCTCTGCGGCCCTTACAATCTACCATGCCTCCTCTTCCACAGTTTGTTCCCTGGGCTTTGGGAAAGGGGCACAAGTGGGTGAGAAGAAAACAGTCTATTTTCTTTGGAGTTGTCATTTTGGACTCCACTCTGTTCAAGTTGTTTCCCTTCATGGGTTGACAGCTTTTTCAGTGATACCCTTTTTAGTCATACTAACAAAGCACAAGCTATTGGATGTACAAGCATTTAAGCAGTACCAATTATTATGGCAAGCTAAGCTGTGAGCATAGACACAGATGCTTGGATGGTATGCTAATCCACAAACTGTGGTTTCTCTATAAAGGGTGACAAGTTCTTATTGTGGCTTATAACATCTCCTAACCACTAGAGGACATAAGCTTGTGGCATCCGCTGTGAGTTATTCCTCCAAGGAGAGAGCTAATAGCCAA
>VZQC01007008.1:3743963-3756203 GCA_009823505.1 Rhizomys pruinosus | reverse complement strand
GGAGATTAATTCCTCAGGTAAAGAAAATCCCTCGGAATCCAAGGGTTCAAAATCCTCATCATCGTTGTTCTCCCACACATCTCCATCCCAAGTTTCAGGGTTCCACCCTTTCCCCACCAGTGCTCTCACTTTGACTGCTGACACTCTTCATGGCTGGGAATTAAATTTGCTTTGTAAATCAGCCAAACGTATAATAAGGGCTCCAGCTTGATTTTCTGCCACTTTCACTCTTTGGCTGCTGGAGAGAAGACTCTTTTCCAGGGAACACTTGGAAACTTTTAAACTGTTGTTTCGAATCTGGAGCTGGTTAATTTTATCACTGAGCTCCTTATTTTCCTCTATCACTTTATCCAGAGATGCTAGGAGCAACCAGGCAACATCATTATTTTCCTTATTTTTCCGCAATTTCTCAAACGTTTTATATATAGAGTCGCTAAATTCTTTGCTTCTCACAAGAGGTGAGCTAGGTGAGTCAAATGGATCTATCTTCATAATTACATCAAATAGTCTGCACCAAGGATTATCATTCCTCTTCATGCCACCAGGAGAGCCTTCAGTAACTCTAGGCTTCATTGGGTTGGAGACCTGGCTCCAGAGACTACCAAGCCCACTAAAGAAATTCATCCTTTCAATTCTGTTTCTCTAGAACCACTCCTGGTACCAAAATCTGTATTAGTCAGGGTTCTCCAAAGAAACAGAAGCAACAGGACAAATATATAGCTAAATACAATTTTTTTATTTGCTCACGTGACAGAGTTCAAGGAGTCCAACAGTAGCTGCGCCACACTGGAGAGGCTGAGAATCCAGGGAACTGCTCAGTCCGCAAGGCTGGATGTCTCAGTAGTCCCAATCTAGTGCTGAAGGCCCAGTGGATTCCAGGATATCTGCTGGTCTCAGTACATGCTGGGATTCGTAGGGTTGATCACAGCAGCAAGACAAATTCACCAGTGAGAGGCAAGCCGCAGGAAAAAAGGAACCAGATCCCTGTCGCATGGCCTTTTATACTGCCTGCTGGCAGAAGGTAACGCCCACATTTGGGGTGGGCCATCCGGGTTGAGGCGGTCCAATCCGAAGATCCTTTTTCTCTTATTTGTTCCTTAGTCCAGTCAAGTTCATACCCAGGATTAACCATCACAGGCATCTAGCATTTTATCTGTGATATGGCGTGGGGAGTTTCTTTTCTGGTCTTGTCTGTTTGGAGTTCTGTGTGGTTCTTGTATTTGTATGGCTGTGTGGTTCTTGTATTTGTATGGGTTTGTCCTTTTTTAGTTTGGGGAAATTTTCATCTATTATTCTTTTGAAGATCTGATCAATACCATTCTCTTGGGATTCTTCTCCTTCCTTTATTCCTATGATGCGGAGGTTTGACCTTTTCATAGTGTCCCACAATTCTACTTTTGTGTATTTTTAAATTTTTCATAATCTTTACTTGAGGTTTTTAGTTGCTCTATGTTATCTTCCAGGTCTGATATTCTTTGTTCTGCTTCCTCCATTCTATTTCTGAGGCTTTTTCCATTCCTTTCCTCTTGATTGGATGAGTGTCCTATTTCCTTTTTCATTTCATCCTGTGATTTCTTTAGTATTTCCACTTTCTTTTGGAGAGTCTCAATCTCGTAGCTCTTTGCTTTGCTGGTTGGCTTCCTTTGTCAGTGTTTCCACTTCTTTCCAGAGTTTGTCATTTTCTCCTTCTAGTTCTTTCTGGAGTTTGTCATTCTCTCCCTTTTGTTCTTTCCAAAATTTGTCATTGTCTCCCTCTAGGTCCTTCTTGAATTTTTCATTCTCTCTCCTTAGTCCTCTGACTTGTTCTTTATATTCTTTGATTTCTCTGAAAAGGTCTGCAATTGTTCCTCTAAGATCTGTGTCCTGGGCCACCCCCAGGGGGATCCCACTGTAGGAATATCCCACAGGGTGGGTAGACCTTGGTGTGGAATTATCCTGGACCTTTCCCATGTTGTCTCTTCATCCTGTCCCTGGCATGTGGGTTTCCCTTTTTGCCTGTATTATGATGTGAATCACAAATACTTCTTCACTGTGTTGAAGGCTTACTTTGCTTGCCTCCTTCAGATGCCTATTTTTTTCTCCTTGTATAGGGAGTGTTGACTTGTCTAGGTTTCAGGCTTTCAATTTTGTTTAAATGTTGAAAGTCTAACTCACTCTTCCCTTTCTGTTTTAAAGACTCTCATAAAAGTCCACTTGGACACTCCTTCAGCAATTCCAGTTGGCCCCGGGTGGGGGTCTGGGGGGATATGCCCTGGTACTCTGTGCTTCAGGTGGTCCTGGGAAGTCCCTGATCTAAGCTCTGTGCACTCAAGTCTCCCAGTGGCAACAGGCCCACCTTTAATACCAGCTAGCAGGGCGACTCCACCCCAACAGCCACATAAGACAATGATTTAACTATCCAATGAACCAAGGAAACAATCATCCAACAACCCAGAGATAGATGTATCCAACAATCCTCCTGGCTGAAGTGCTCAGCTCCTACCTGTGTTTCAGGTGTTCCTGGGAAGTCCCTGATCTAAGCTCTGTGCACTCTGCTAGGGTTCTGAGCCAGCCTGAGCTACATAGTGAGCTCTTGTCTTAAAAAAAAAATTTTAAGTGAACATTTTTTTCGGTGTTTTTGAGACAGACGGCATCTCCCTGTAGCCCCAGCTGTCCTGGAACTCACTATGTAGACCAGGCTGACCTTGAATTCACAGAGATCCACCTGCCTATGCCCAGCACTAAAAACAGTTCTTAGCCACCATGTGGGTGCTGGGAATCGAATCCAGGTCCTCTGAAGAGCAGTCAGTGCTCTTAACCACCGAGCCATCTCTCCAGTCCTAAAAAAATTTTTTAAGGTGCTACCTGGCACATAGATAAGTGGCTGGGGTAGAAACCCACCAGTTCCTGAGTACCCACTGGGTGATCAGCCCTGAGCAAGACACTTAGAGTACTACAAAAGAGCAAAGCAAACAGTGGGGACCCTCAAGGACATGATGGATGAAGATGACTCCGCAAAGGCTCTTGAGTAGATGCTGGACAGTGGATGGGGTGGGAGAGAGAGTGCCCAGAGGAGCACAGGGGTGATGCCTGGGGTAGTGGTCCCTGGGGTTGGGTGTAGACAAGGCTGGGTAGCTAACAGAGCCCCATCTATCTGCTAGCTGCTAGCTGCAGGGCACTGAAGGGAACTCTTCTGGAGTTAATGGATCACCCGGGAGACAACTGGTGCCCTTGGGTAGATGGTGATGAGGAGAGAAGAGGAAGTGAAGAACTGGGGAGAAATCTGAGCCACATTTCCCAAGCTGTGAGCCATGTGACCAGGCTCCATTTCCCATGTCTGTTGGACTCCTGGACTGGCTGACACCCACACCATCACTGTGGATTCTGAGCTGGAAGAAGAAGGGGTCCTTCAGGGCCAGACCTGGCTTTGTGTGTCTTGATCTGAGGGCTGAGGGCTCCTGCTTGCCTGGGACCCTTCATGAGAAGGACACTGGGCAGCCTGCACACTCCTCCACCGTGTGATGGTCCAACCATCTGACTGTGGGATGGGGCCCACTCTGAATAGAGGTTCCAGATGCATTTTTCCCACGGCCATCCACTTGGCTCAGGTCTTGGTGCCCCCTCTGTTCTGGGCCCTTTTCAGGAGGAGCCATTATTTGTCCAGACAGTCTTAAGCCCTTGTGCCATGGGGGCCCAGCTCAGATCTTCTCTCTGCCCCTACCCTAGATAACCTGGAACAGAAAATCCTGCAGGTGCTGAGTGAGGCTGGTGTCCCCGTGAGGATCGCTAAGCTGGTGAAAGAGTGTAACGTGCCCAAGAAACTGGTCAACCAAGTCCTCTACCACCTGAAGGAGGAGGCCAGGGTGTCCATGGAAGGCCCTGCAACATGGTCTTTGGGCAGGAGTGCTCTTGGAGATGAGGTCACCCTGGTCCCTGAGGTCCCTGCCACCCAACCCAGCCCAGGTAATCTGCCATCTAGGGAGGAGCAGACCCCGGAGGAGCCATGTTCTCCCTGTCCCATGGTTTCTTCTAGGCAGTGCAGCTGACAGTGGAACTACTGCTCATCCCAGGGCCTGCACATAGTAGGTCTGCAGCAGACACCAGCCATCATAATGACACAGTCCCAGCAGTAGTCGCAGGGACAGTGAGCAACACTGATAAGGGTCCATGGAGCACACTCAAGTGGCTTTGACAGTCCCTGGGCAGAAAGGGTCAATGGCTCTAGTTGCTGGCACAGCGCCCAGGGAGGGAGACAGAAAAGGCAGTGGCAGAGGAGCTGGGCTCCTGGCAACCCACAGGCATGACCCAGGCTGCTGGGAAGCCACCTCAGCTCCAAGATCCCTGTCTCATGCCCTGTCCCCAGCCCTCCTGTGGACTCCAGCTCCAGTCTCTCTTTTTTTTTTTCCAGTCTCAAATCAACACATCTTTCCTCCAAAAGCCCCGGGGCCCCAAGATGGAGGTGCAGTTTCAAGAAGTACCAACCCTCAGCTCAGCACCCACCGTAAGCCGCCCTGCTTCCTGCCAAGGCCATCCCTGCTGCTACAAACTGTTCATGGGGGGACACAGGAACAGGTGTTTGGGGTCATGCCCTGCCACTGATGTGCCCTGAGTCACTCTTCACAGCCAAAGGATCTAAATGGCTGAGAAGCAGGTTCTCTGCTTAGAGCTGACATCTGCCTGTGGCCCACATAGGCCAGGCTCTAGGCTGAGAGCCCTGTGTACATCTGTGGTCCCCAGATGACCACTGTATCTGGTATGACCATGTGCCTTGGCAGATGAGGACCCTGCCTCGGGCTTCATGAGCATCCCAGGCCACAGCCATTGAGTGGGGTGGATGCAAACCCAGGGCCCAAGTAAGCATCTGCCTCCCATCTTGCAGATGAGCAGATCTATAGGTTCCTGGAGGCCAAAGGGCCTTGCAAGGCCCTGCACATTGCCCAAGCTCTGGGAATGAAGAGAGCCAAAGACGTGAACCCGGACTTGTATGCCATGAGGACCCGAAACCTTCTGAACTATGATGGCCAGACATGGACAGCCTGTGGGTCAGGTCAAGGGTCAGGTATGAGAGGTCAAGGGTCAGATTGGAATGGTCAAGGGTCAGTATCAGATGTTCTAGGGTAACACTGGAAAGGCTGTGGGTTAGGATTCAATAGTTGAGGGTTGAGAAGGTCAAAGGTCAGGTGAGGGAAGTCAAAGGCCAGGTGAGGGAAGTCAAAGGTCAGGGGTCAGAGGTAGATGGTGTGAGATCAGATCGGAAAGCTCAGATGTCCAACCTAGGTGGTCTAGGGTCAGGTTTTCCTGAGAATTCTCCAGGCACATTCCAGGATGGAGGGGTGCTAACAGAATTAAGAAGAGACAGGAGCTGAAAGAGGGGTCAGTTTGAATTTGGTGGTGACTCTGTGAGGGGTTTTAGTTGGCTAAAGAAGCCAGGCTTGGTGCCATAAGCCTCAGATCCCAGTACTCAGGAGGCAGAGGCAGAAGAATTGCAAATTCAAAGCCAGCCTGAGCCTGTGATCCTTTAAAGGGCCCCCAAATGTTCAATTTTACTGTCTTTTTAAGTCAGAAGAAGAAATGAACATTTTACCAAAAGTGCCTATCTAAAAATGACCCACCTAGGGTTGGCTTGTTTTTATGACAATGTGTTTACAAAATACCATTTCTTTTAATTTCTTTTGAGACAGGGTCTCATGTAGCTCAGGATGACCTTGAACTCCTCATCCGCTGGCCTCCAGCTCCCAGGAACTGGAATTACTAGCATACATCACCATGCCTGACTACTTTGGTTTTTATGGAGGGGAAGTGTGCACACAAGCTCATGACTCAAGAAGGCATGTGGTCCGTGGAGTAGAGCCCTGGGGAGTGTGGGCCTTGGCTCCAATGGGCCTGCCTCTCTGCTCACGGTGCCCACAGGGTTCCTGACTGCTGGGGGAATGGTGACAGTGTGAGTGACAGCCAGATGTTTTTTTAATTTTATTTATTTTTGTATGTGTATGAATGTACTGTCTGCATGCAGGTCTGGGCACCCGTGTCGTGCAACGCCGCGGAGGTCAGAAGAGGGTCTTGGATTCCTCTGGAACTGGAGTTCTCCTGGAATTGGAGTTACAGACGGTTCTCAGCCGCCATGTGGGTGCTGGGGATCAAACCCGGGTCCTCTGCAAGAGGGGTCGGTGCTCTTAACCACTAGGCTATCTCTCCAGCCCCAGACAACCAGATTTTAAACATGGGGACACTTCTAAATCCCTAATAGTTTTACCCAAACCCAACAAAATATATGAGGCCTCTTCCAGCCATTGCTGGAGGGAGAGGAGCCTGGAGCTTGATGAGTGCTGTGATGGTCTCAGGTAACAGACAGGATAAGGAGAGAGTGAGAAGTACTGCTGAGCTTCCAGTGAGCCAGTGAGGCTGAGGACACAGGTGAGGTACCCACCGTGGGGATTTCAGGAGAGGTTCCACCCGAGGCACCATGATGTCTGTCAACATGTGGAACGACAGCTAGGACCAGCTCCAGGCAGCTCCAAGACCGTCTTTCTTGGACACTGGAGATGCGGCCTACGCTTGTCTTTCAACAAGCCCTCTGGGGGACTTGGTGCTGATGATTCCCCTGAAGAGGCAAAGGGACTCAGTGCAGTATTATTCTGTAGTGAATTCCGGAGGAAAACAACAGTCGGCAACAATTATTTATCAGCAGAATCCAATCAACATGATCTGCCAACAAGGTGCCAACAGCCACATCTCCATTGCCAACTCCAACTCCGTCCAGATTGGGCATGGGAATGTCATACAGAGCCAGAGGGCCGTTGGTGAGACTGGTGAGTCATCTGAGAAGGGCTCTGAATGGGACACACTGCTGTACCCAAGAGGGGCACGCAGTCAGGGGACTTTCCTCTCTGAGGAGGAAGGACAGCTTCCTAATCTCCACAGCCCTGGGTGTGGCCTTTAGAAGGAAGGTGCCTGGAGAAATTGCCCTACTCTGAACTACTACTTAAAAAAGTTAATTGAGGGGCTGGAGAGATGGCTCAGCGTTTAAGAGCACCTACTGCTCTTGCAGAGAACCCGGGTTAGATTCCCAGCACCCACATGGCAGCTAAGAACCATCTGTAACTCTGACCTTTGCAGCATCACACGACATGGGTGCACCGACCTACATACAGACAGTACATTTATACACATAAAAAATAAATAAAATTTTAAAAAATCTAAAAAAAAATATTAAAACATATTTTTAAAAAGTTAATTGAGGGACTGGAGAGATGGCTCAGAGGTTGAGAGCGCCGACTGCTTTTGCAGAAGACCCGGGTTTGGGTTCGATTCCCGGCGCACACACAGCGGCTAAGCACCACCTTTAATCCGGGTGTGGTGGCGCATGCCTTTGATCCTCGGAGGCGGGCGGATCTCTGAGTTCAGGGCCAGCCTGGTCTGCAGAGTGAGTTCCAGGCTAGGCCATCTGGGACAATGGGGAGACCCTGTCTCAAAAAGAAAAAAATGAATTGAACTTTTGCATATTTCATAAAATATATTTGAATCATATTTATATCCCCTCACATATCTCCACCCCCTTTCTAGCCCATATCTCCGCCCTCCCTTTTCTACCCCCTACATAATTTCTGTACTCTAATATATAGAGTCAGGTTGTGCCTCAAGGGCCCTTCGGTGGGGGGATTCATTCACTGGAACCTGGTCAACTTATGAAGAGTCTCACCCTTAGATGAAACTGAGTCTCCCCTTCCCAGCAGTTACTGGCTCCCAGTAGTTTCTCAGGCAGGGTTGGGGTTTCTGACTCACTTTCCCATGTCTGTGCTGGAGTTTTGTCTGGCTTGAGCTGACATGGGCCTTGTGCGTGCCGTCCCCATTGCTGAGTCCATAGGAGTAACCTACTAGTCATCTGGAAAGCCCTGCTGCCCTGTGGTCATCCATCACCTCTGGCTCTTACAATCTTTCTGCCCCCTCTTCTACTATAATCCCTGAGCCTTGGGAAGGAGAAGTTCAATGTAGTTAGCTGAGTGAGGTAATGAGTGTATTCAGGAACAGGCACTCTATGGTCTCCTGTTCTCTGCACATTGGCCAGGAGTGGTTCTCAGTGTTAATCACCATCTGCTGCATCAGAAATGCTTCTCTGCTGATATTGACAGGTGCATTAAGATGATGTCAATTGCTGATTGTGAGGTGTGTTTCTTGGAAGCAGGAAAATCAATGGATCCTGTTTTCTAATCTAATCAGTTAATCCCTGTCTTTTTACTTGGGAGTTGAGACTATTGCTATTGAGGGTTATGTTATTATTGACAATGTTTATTAATTCCTGTTATGCCAGTGTTATGCTGTTTTCTTAGACCACTTTTCATTCACTGTTCTGGGATAATGTATTTATTATTCTTTATGCCCCCTTGAGAGTGTTTAATCTCTTCAGACTGCAATATGCTATTGAGTATTCTCTGTGGAGCTGGTTCCAGGGACATAAATTCCTCCAATCTTTTTTTTTTTTTTTTTTAATGGAAGCTTTTCCTTTCTCCTTCAGTTACAACTGATAGCTTTGCTGGGTGTCGTGGTCTGGGCTGGAATCTGTTCTTTCATGACTTACATGGCATTGGTGTGAGCCCTTCTGGCTTTTACTAGTCTCTGTTGAAAAGTCAGCTATTCCTCTGAAGACCTGCCTTCATGTTTGACTTGGATTTTCTCCCTCACAGCTTTCAATATATTTTCTTTGTTCTGCATATTTAGACTTTTGAGTGTTATATGACATGGAGAGTTTCTCTTCTGGTCTTGTCCACCTGGTGTTCTGAGTGCCTCTGCTCCCTCAGTAGGTATCTCTTTCACTTGATTTGGGAAATTTTCTTCTAAGATTTTATTAAAAATATTTTCTTGCCTTTGACCTGGGTGTCTTCTCCTCCTTCTATGCCTACAATTCATAGGTTTGGTCTTTTAACAATGTCCCAAAGGTCTTGCACATTCCTTTCCTGACTTGTTTAGATTTGACATTTTCTACTTTGTGTGTGTGTGTGTGTGTGTGTGTGTGTGTGTGTGTCTTTTTGAGACAGGGTCTCCCTGTAGCCCTAGCTGTCCTGGAACTCACTCTATAGACCAGGCTGGCCTTGAACTCACAAAGATCTGTCTGCCTCTGCCTCCCTAGTGCAAGGCGTGTGCCACCACACCCGGTAAGATTTGACATTTTCTTTGATTGAGCCATCCGTTTCCCCAAGTTTCTCTTCAAGATCTGATATTCTTTGTTCCATTTCCTCCACTTCTTTTATCCTTCTTTCCTCTAAGATTTTTGAGTTTCTGAGTTTTTTAAGTTTTATTTCAGTTTGGCTTTTCATCAGAGATCCTCTCTTTACTGAGTTCTAATTTCATGTTTTGAATTGTTTTAGTTATTTCATTCAGCTGTGTTTTCACAGTGTTCATTTAGTGTTTTATTCATATCTTCTTTGAGTTCCCTGAACATATTTATAATTGCTATTTTGAAATCATTGCCTGGTGCACCCACTGGATTGCCATTCTCAGGAAACATTATGATGAGCATGCTAATTTCTGTAGAAGACATATTATCTTGTTTATTCGTGTTCTTTGTGTTTTTGCGGTGAGACCCAGACATCAGGACTTGTGTCATGGGTGTTTCTTTGTATGGGTAGGTGATCTCATCTTTGTTTGCTGTTTTCCCAACTTCTCAGATCATGGCCCAGTTGAGTAGTGCTTGGTGTTCAGTTTTGTGGCCACTTTATGTTGATGTGCAAATGACATCTAAGAAGTATTCTCAGTGAAGCTAAGGATAGATGTGACTTTTGAGCTGAGGTTCCAGGGTTGACTTCTCATGGAACAGAAGATAGGCTGGGTGATTGCTAAGTGAACAGGTTGGCTGATAGATCAGGCTGGGAGAGCTCACAGCCTCCCGGTTTTGCTAGAATTTGGTGCTGTGCATTGCTTCCTTTGTAGCAGCCCAAGGGTGTCCAGCCGCCTCACACTCTGGCCCTGTCACCCATGTGGAAGAACATCAGCTCCCAAATCAGATTCTCCATGTATCCTTGGGAGAAATGCGTCTGGACCTCAGTTTCCCTAACTGACTCTCCAACATTCCTTCTCTGGTCTGGGTGACCCTCCTGTGCAGTTATTTTACTCATTAGTGTTTAATGGCTCACAACTCTTATGACTCAAATGTATTTAAATAAGAACGATTTTCACATTCCTTTAATTTGAAAACCATGAAAAGTGGCCATAAAAATAAATAAGAGCCATAGAAATAAAACCATAGGGGAGCCCAGGCTCTGCTGTGGGGGATGTCAAGGACTCGTTTCCCACCCAGTAGGCATCTTCCTGATGGGATCAGAGGTTGAGGAGGCCTGAGAGTCAGGCAGAAGGTGCTCCCTGGGTTTATGGGTACCCCAATGGTACCTGGAGCCCAGTTAAGAAGACTGTGGACTCCAGACTCCAAATGCTCCTGGGTCCTCTGCTCCTCAGGACAGAGCAGTCCAGGGTGACCCTTAGCATCCCCTTACTGTTCTGTCCCTCCCAGGCCTTAAGACTCCCCACCATCTCCCACTACCTGTGTCAGGGGACCCCTCTTCTCAGGATACCCCTCTTGGTGCTTGGGGGACCCAGGAGATCTACATGGAGAAGTCTATGCTCCGACAGGTGCAGCTCGGCCATGGCAATCAGATGAGCCTCCCCAGGAGTCCAGGGGAGCGCCCTACCTACAGCTTCTCTGGCAGCCCCCCAGGTAAGGCGATCTCTATCACTTCACATACCTGGAAAGAGCCTGGGGCCAGAGTCTTTGTGGAAAAGAAGCATGATGGGAAACTCTTATCCTTCCCCATCGTCCAGAGGATGCATCATCAAATAGTTCTGTCTTTAGAGTCTTTAGAGTGGGCACTTGGGGTGCCTAGCTCCCCAGAACCCACATGCAGTAAACCACAGTCATCACCTTTAAGGAAGAGGCTGGACAGGAGGAAGCAAGTATGCGGTGGGGCGGGGGCAGGTGTAGCCTGGACAATGGCCTAGGGAGATGGAGAGACGCCATCAGTGCCAGGTGCCTGGCCTCATTTTTTTTTTTTCTGTTACTGTGATAAAACACTAACCAAAAGCAGTTTTGGGGGGGAGAGGGTTCATTTCAGTCCATCACCAGTAGAAGCCAGGGTAGGCACTCAAGGCAGGAACTGAAGCAGAGACCATGGAAGAATGCTGTTTGCTGGATCACTTCCCCTAGCTTACCCAGTACCTTTCTATGAAGCCTAGTTCTCTCTGTTTAGGGATGGCACTGACCAGAGTGGGCTGGGCCCTGTCATATCAGTCAGTCAGTCAATCAGTCAGTCAATCAATCAGTCAATCAATCAAGAAAAATGCCCCACAGACATTCCCACAGGCGTATTTGATGGAGGAAACTCCTCAGCTGAGACTGATAGATACTTCTTCCCAGGTATATCTAGCTTTTTATTTCTCATCCCCAAGATCTCATGTTAATATCACAATAGAAAATATGGTACAACTTTAAAAGTTTTGTGGTCTTTTAAAACTTCCAATTTAAAAGCTCAAGTTCTCTAAACATCTAGTCTCTTAATGTGAGCTCCCGTAAAATAGAAAGTAAGGGACTAGAGAGATGGCTCAGAAGTTAAGAGCTCTGGCTGTTCTTTCAGACAATCTCAGTGGATTCAATTCCTAGCACCCACACAGTGGCTAACAACCTGTGTAGCTCCAGTGATCCAATGCCCTGTTCTGACCTCCATAGGCATTGCACAACATGGCTGGTCTTCCATACATGCAGACAATACACTCATATACATCAAATAAAAAAATAAATAAAATATTTAGAAAATAAGTTACATACTTTTCTATTTCTTTTTTTAGAATTTTAATTAACTTATTTATATTTTTTATCAAATCTAGACCCGTGTCCCCCACCCTATCCCCCCACCCCACCAGAGCTCATGCATTCTGCCAAATATGATTTTCATCTCTTTCTCAGTCTTTTTCAATATTCTCCATGTCAAAGTTGACTGTTTTGAGCAGAAGTTCACTGTTTCAGTCAGTTCTTTGATGCAGTCCTTTCTGTTGTTGTTGTTGTTGTTGTTGTTGTTGTTGTTTCCAGTATTCATCACTCCCAACTGCTTGGACAAAAGCTCAAGGGGCTGTACACAAGAAATACTTACAACTAGGTAATTGGCACTAGCATCCACAGATGAGGGATACCATTCGTCGTTTGTTTTTCTGGGACTGTGTTACTTCACTCAGCATGATGTCCTCTAGCTCCAGCCATTTTCCTGCAAAGCTCATGATGTC
>VZQC01007008.1:3597034-3742594 GCA_009823505.1 Rhizomys pruinosus | reverse complement strand
CCTGTAGTATAGTTTGAAGTCTGGTATAGAGATCCCCCTCTTTTCACTCAGGGTTGTTTTGGCTATTCGGGGTCTTTTGTTTTTCCAAATGAAATTAAGGACTTTTTTTTTCCCAAGCCTGTGAAGAAACTCTTGGGGATTTTAATTGGGATTGCATTAAATCTATACAAGAGATTGGGTAGAATGGACATTTTTACTATGTTAATTTTCCCAATCCATGAGCATGGGAGGTTTTTCCATCTTCTGATGTCTTCTTCAATTTCTTTCTTCAATGGTTTAAAATTTTTGTTGTAGAGATCTTTGGTGTCTTTCTTTATGTGTATTCCTAGGTATTGTATTGTTTTTGAGGCTATTGTGAGTGGGAAGGTCTCCTTGAATTACTTCCTCAGTTGCTTGCTGTTGGTGTAAAGAAAGGCTACTGAATTTTTTAGGTTAATTTTGTATCCTGCCACTTTGCTGAAGCTGTTAATCCTTCCTAGGAGTTGTCTGATGGAGTTTTTAGCATCACTTAAGTAAACAATCATATCATCAGTAAATAGGGATAGTTGACTTCCTCTTTTCCAATTAGTACTCCTTTAATTTCCTTTTCTTGCCTTATTGTTCTGGCAAATGTTTCAAGCACTATATTGAAGAGGAGCGGTGACAGGGGGCAGCCTTGCCGAGTTCTTACCTTTAAAGGGAATGTTTCTGTTGTTTCCCCATTTAGGATGATATTGGCTGTGGGTTTCCTGCATATGGCTTTGATTATATTGAGGTATGATACCTCCAATCCAATTCCCTCTAGGACTTTAAGCATGAAGGGATGCTGGATTTTGTCAAAAGCTTTCTCTGCATCAATTGAGATGATGGTGTGGTTTTTGTCTTTTGTTCCATTTATGTGTTTGATGATGTTTATTGATTTTCGTTATGTTGAACCATCCCTGCATCTCCGGTATGAATCCAACTTGGTCATGATGGATGATCTTCTTGATGTGGGTCTGTATGCGATTTGCCAGTATCCTGTTTAGAATTTTGGCATCTGTGTTCATTAGGGAGATAGTTCTCCTTTTTGGTTGTATCTTTGCCTGGTTTGGGTAATAGAGCGATGCTAGCTTCATAGAAGGAATTTGGGAGAATTCCTTCTGTTTGTATCCTTCTAAACAATTTCAATAATAATGGTTGTAAGTCTTTTTGAAATGTTTTATAGAATTCTGCCATGAAACCATCTGGACCTGGGCTTTTTTTAGTTGGGAGGTTTCTTATTACATCTTCAATTTCTTCATTTATTATGGGTCTATTTAAGCTATGGATCTCTTCTTGTTTGAGCTTTGGTGATTCCCAGGATTTCAGATATTCATCCGTTTTTCTAGGTTTTCAAACTTGGTAGACTATAGTTTTTGAAGTATTCCTATATGATTTTTCTGGATCTTTTCATTGTCTGTTGTGATATTTCCCTTTTCATCATGGATTGTATTGATTTGGAGTTGTTCCTTCTTTCTTTTGGTTAACTGGGATAGAGGTCTGTCTATCTTGTTTATTCATTCAAAGAACCATCTTTTGGATTCATTAATTTTTTTTGTATTGTTTTCTTTGTTTCTATTTCATTGATTTCTGTTCTGATTTTTATTATTTCTTCCTGTCTTTTGTGTTTAGGTTTCATCTGTTGTTGCCTCTCAAGTGTTTTTAGCTGCAGTGTTAGATAGTCTCCATGTGTTCTTGTAGATAGTAGGGCTTATCCTGGTGTTGATATTGAACTTTATTGCACTGTGGTCTGATAGAATGCATGAGATTATTTCAATCTTTTTGTATTTGTGGAGGTTTCTTCTGTGTCCCAGTATGTGGTCAATTTTGGAGAATGTTCTGTGGGGTGCTGAGTAGAAAGTGTATTCTCTGGTATTAGGTTGGAATATTCAGTAGATGTCTGTGAGTTCCATCTGGTGTATCATCGTTCAGTTCAGATGTCTCCCTGTTTATTCCTTGTCCTGTTGACCTGTCCAAAGGGCTCAGTGGGATATTAAAGTCCCCTACTATGAGTGTACTGGGGTTAGTGTGTGACTTGTGGTTCTGAAGAATTGTCTTTATAAAGTTTGTTGCACCAGAGTTTGGGGCATATATATTCATAATTATGAAATCTTCTTGGTGAATTGTTCCTTTGATAAAATGTAATGGCCTTCTTTGTCTCTTCTGATTTCTTTTACTTTGAAGTCTATTCTGTCTGACATTAAAATAGCAACACCTGCTTTCTTTTTGGTACCATTTGCTTGGAATATTTTTTCCCATCTTTTCACTTTAAGGTGGTGCCTGTCCTTGAAGGTAAGATGGGTTTCTTGTAGACAGCATAACGATCGGTTCTGTTTCCTAATCCAATCTCCCAGTCTATGTCTTTTGATTGGGGAATTTAGTTCATTAATATTTAAGGTTGTGACTGATAGGTTTGTGTTGCTTCCTTTTGCCTTATTATCCATTTGCGGTTTTGGTTTATGTTTCTACTTCTGCAGTTATGCTTTTATTGATTTCTCTATCTAGGTACCTGGGGATGGTTGCTCCTTTCTTCTGTCCTTTGAATTGCTTCAAGTATTCTCTGAAGGGTTGGTTTTCCGGACATGTGTTCTTTCATCTTTCTTATGTCATGGAAGGTTTTTCTCTCTTCTTCAAGTCTAATGGACATTTTTGCTGGGTATAGTAACCTGAGTTGGCATCTGTTGTCCTTTAACACTGGGACACTGGGAATGCTTTGCTCCACGTTTTTCTTGCTTTCATAGTTTGCACTGACAAGTCAGTTTTTTTGTTTTGTTTTGTTCTGTTTTGCTTTAGCTATTCGGGGTCTTTTGTTTTTCCATATGAATTTAAGGATTTTTTTTCCCCAAGTCTATGAAGAAACTCATGAGGATTTTGATTGTGATTGCATTGAACCTGCATATCAATTTGGGTAAAATGGGCAATTTTTTTTGAGAAGTCAGTTGTAATTCTGATAGGTTTCCCCTTTTAGATCACTTGTTTTTCTCTTGTGGCTTTAAGGATTTTGTCTTTGTTTTGGGTGTCTAGCATTTTAACTATGATGTGGCATGGAGAATTTCTTTTCTGATCTTGTCTGTTTGGAGTTCTATGTGCTTCTTGTATTTGTATTGGTTTGTCTGTTTTCAGTTTGGGGAACTTTTCATCTATTATTCTGTTGAAGATATGATCAATACCATTCTCTTGGGATTCTTCTCCTTCCTCTATTCCTATGATGCGGAGATCTGATCTTTTCATAGTGTCCCATTGTTCCTGGTTGTTCCACTCTTGTGCATTTTTAAATTTTTCATAATCTTTACTTGAGGTTTTTAGTTGTTCTGTGTTATCTTCCAGGTCTGATATTCTTTGTTCTGCTTTCTCCATTCTGCTTCTGAGGCTTTTTACATTCCTTTCCTCTTGATTGGATGAGTGTTTGATTTCCTTTTTCATTTCCTCTCCTGATTTCTTTAGTATTTCTACTTCCTTTTGGAGCTTCTCAATCTCTTCCTTTAGCTCTTTGCTTCACTGGTTGGTTTCCTTATCTTTTTCAACATGGGATCTTTTCAGGGTTTCCACTTCCTTCCAGAGTTTGTAATTCTCTCTCTCCAGGTCCTTCTTGAGTTCTTCATTCTCTTTTCTTAATTCTTTGATTTGCTCTTTATAATCTTGTAGTTCTTTAAGTATGTTCACAATTGTGTTTCTGATATCTGTGTCCTGGGCCATCCCCAGGGGGATCCCACTGTAGGAATCTTCCATAGTGTTGGTAGAGCTTGGTGTGGGGTTATCCTGCCCCTTTCCCATGTTGTCTCTTCTTCGTGTTCCTGGCATATGGGCTTCTCCTTTTCTGTATTCCAATGTGAGTCCCAAATGCCTCTTCACTGTGTTTAAGGCTTGCTTTGCTTGCCTTCTTCGGATGCCTTCATAAACCCAGTTGGTGGGGGCAGGGTGCTCTTTAGCCGGCGCCCCGGTACCTGCACTTCAGCTGGTCTTGGGAGATCTCCATACTTTTCTATTTCAAGAAGGAAAAGCCAGTTACAATCAGATCAAAGCAAAAACACACTACAACAGTGTAAAAAGCTTACTCACCATCCTTCTGGACTGCAAAGGGCTTGGGTAGCCCAAACTCTCTGGCTACACCATCTGCAGCACACGCAGCTTGTCTCAGGCTCAGACCTGCTCCACTCTGCATTCGTTGCTGTCTTTGGTCACCCCACTGTCTTGACATCTCCGAAATGCTGGGGTTCTCCATTGCAATCAAGGCTGTATCTTCACCAGTGGCCTCTCTTGACTAATAACCCTGCCCCATGAGGTCAGGCCTCAGCTTCTCTCCATGGCCCCTTCAATCCTGGATTTCCACTGCACAATCACCAGTGGCCTCTCTTGGCCTCCCAGTTCCAGGCCCCATCTTTATACCTTCTGACCCAGGACCATGTGGGAGACTCTTACACATTGCCAAATCTGGCTGCTAGCTTGAGATGCAGGCTTGGCACTCTTTATACCACAGCTTCTGTGTGCTGACCCTGAGGAAATACTTCCTAGAAGATGTCACCTCAGTGATGGTGATCTCTTGTTAATTACAGCTGATGTTTTCATCCCTAGCTGACCAGAAATCACAGATTCTTAATTCAGAGTATCACATGAATAATCTGCATAGCACCTTTGAGGGACTCTCAAACCTCCCTCTGTCACGTCTCAAGCCAGACCTCCATCGTCTGCAGTGATCTCAGCATTATCTTCCAAGTTCCCACAGAACAGCCCATTGAGCTCTGAGCACTCAATGACTTTTTCATCCCAAAGTTCCAAACACTTCCACAATCCCCTGAAAAAGAACATAGTCATTGACGTGACAGCAATACCCCACTCCTGGTACCAATTTCTGCCCTTGTTTGCTTTATCTTGCTGTGATAAAGCACTGACCCAACCCAATTTGGAAAAGAAAGGGTGTATTTCAGCTTACAGGTAATAGTCCATCATTGAGAGAAGCCAGGGCAGGGGCTCAAGGCAGGAACCTGGAGGCAGTAACTGAAGGAGGGACCATGGAGGAATGCTATCTCCTGCTTCCTCAGCTGCCCTTCTTAGACATCGCAGGCCTTACCTGCCCAGGGATGGCACTGTCCATCGTGGTCTGGGCCCTCCCCCATGCCTCATAGACCAATCTGATGGAGGAATTCCCTCAGTGGAGATTCCCTCTTCTCAAGTATGTCTACATTTGTGTCTATTTGATAAAAGTTACCTGTGACAGTGACACAGTGGCACAGTGACCCACGGGCCTGGGCAGAGCCCTGCCAGGAACTGGGGACCCAGAGATGAGCAGAGACCTCAGGAGATCAAGCAGCACCAAAAGTGTCTCCAGAGAGGGGGTGGTCAGCAGTGTGGAATTTCTAGAAATTTCAATGGGGAGCAAAAGAGGAGAGAGTGAAGTTCAGGGCAAGGCTGGGGTGGGGCTGGAAGAGAGAACTTTATTGGATAACCTGGGAGCCAACCATAGGGTGACAGAGGGGCTCCAGAGGCCTGAAGGGAGTGTCCACGGTGATGGCACTGAGCTCTGAGGGTAGAGGAGAGTGTTCCAGGCCATCGGGGCACGTGGGTGGCGGGATGTCTGGGCAAAGGCTGGGGCCAGGCCTTCAGGGTCACTGGCAAGAGTCAGCCATGAGGACAGGACAGCCAGGCTGGGCGTGTGGATTCAGGTCCCTATCCCTGTCCTCTTGGCCTGTCTCTTTGCCTCATTCACAGTCTCAGCCTCTGATGCCAGCCCTGAGGCTTCATTCAATGTGCAGACACCTGAGCCAGGCCCTCACCCCAAGGGGGAAATGACCCAGAGAGTCCACATCAAATCCTGCTTCCTGGAGAATGCCACCGTCGGCAACAGCAACAAGATGACTGTCCACCCAAGAGCGGAGGGCCCAGATGGAGTCACGGGGTCTGGAGGTGGCAAGGAACCAAAGAAGGATGAAGGTGAGCCTGGGCACAGAAGATGCCTGTGTGTGCTCCCACCTCCGTACACACATTCATTCAGCCATCAGGCAGTGGCCCAGAGTTAGGACACAAGGGTCTAGGGATCAGTGACTAGAAGAGAAGCCACCCATCTCCAACTGTGGGAGAAGGTAGCACCTAGGCCAAGGCAGTGGGGGCCACAGCAGGGCCTTGCACAGGAAAGGAGCCCAGTGAAATTTCTGCTGTCAGTGTGAAGAAAGGATGGATGGATGGGGCTGGGGTTCAGCTAGACTTCTGGGATCTGGAATAAGGCGGTCATACCTACTCCCACCAGTAGGTGGCTAGACCCAGCACAGAGAGTCCAGGGACATGTGTCCTGGATGTCAAACAGACCCCCCACCCCACCCCCCTCCTGACAGCGGTGTGCCCCATGGCTCATCCAGGGGTAACAGGCCTTCGACCATCCCCAGGACTCCTGAGGGTTCCCTGGACCAGTGAGGAGGCATGGCCGTAAGGGAGGGGCATGGTCGCCAGGCCCGGGCAGTTTATGAAATAGGACAAGTGGGTCCCACTGCCGCCAGAGAGCAGTGGAGTGAGCCCTGCAGTCAGGGATGATGCGAGAGAGCTGAGACAGGGAACTGACAGGCACCAGCCAAGCAGAAACAATCACAGGAAGGGACTGCAGGTGTGGGAACAGCCAGTGCTAAGGCCCTGGGGTGAGAATCTGGAGGATGTCAGGTGGGAGGACCAGGGATAGTGTCTCCCACAGCCCAAAGCCATGGCTGGTGCCCCATCTTGCTGAGCCTGGAGGCACGGGGGACAGTGTCTATCTTATTTGAATGATCTGGGCAACTCTGAGTATGTGAGCAAGAGTGACAGAGATTGTATTCAAAAGCCTCCAAGGGCTGATGAGATGGGTCAGTGGGTAAAGGCACTTACTGCCAAGCCTGTCAGCCTGAGCTTGACCCTCAGGACCCATATGGTGGAGAGAACCAACTCCTGTAAGGTTGTCCTCTGACTTCCACACACCCATGCCCACACACAATAAATAAATGAGAAAAAGGTTTTTAAAGTCTCCCTGAGGTCAGTTTGGGGATCAAGCCAGGGCACATGAGGGAACCAAAACGTCACTGGCGCTGTCCAGGCCCAGACAGGGGAGCTGTGGAGTGCAGAGGCCTGCGGACTCCTCCGCACAACTGCAGCTCCCAGTGAGCTCTGTGAGGTGGTGATCGCCATCTTTCTGAGCGTCCTCTGGCTTCTTCTCTTCCCTCAGATCCTGATGCCATCCGTGCAGAAGCTGTCACCAGGACCCCAGCAGCTCCATGTCCCTCGCCTCTGAGCTGAAAGCTGTGACCCTGGAAGACAGACCGTAGAACCTACAATGGAAAAGGATGCAGGCTCCAGCACAGGGACTGAGCAGCCGCAGGCCTGACCCAGGAGGGGCGAGGCTGAGCTGACACAGGGAGGGACTCTGCCGGCACACAGGGGTCTGACCAGTTTGCTGTTGTTGTGGTGGTGGTGGTTGTTTGGATATAAAGTGTTTCCTGAAAAGGCCCCATGACGTCATCTCTGGCTGGTAGGCCCAAACATTGTGAGACAACTGGATCCCGAGTGCTGAGCCACACACAGGTCCCCAGATGGATTCCTTATTTGTCAACATTATCAGGAGGGGCTAGAGACTTGGGAGGCTTGAAGGAAATGGGTCACTGGAGACATCAGAGTGTCATGTAGAGCAGGCTGACCTTGACTTCATACGTAGCCCAGGCTGACCTTGACTTCATACGTAGCCCAGGCTGACCTTGACTTCATACGTAGCCCAGGCTGACCTTGACTTCATATGTCGCTCAGGCTGACCTTCACTTCATATGTAGCCCAGGCTGACCTTCACTTCATATGTAGCCCAGGCTGACCTTGAACTTCTGATCTTCCTGCCTCCACTTGCTGAGTGCTGACATTATAGGCGTGTACCACCATACCCAGTTATGAAATGCTGGGGATGGAACCCAAAGTATGCCAGGCAGACATTCTACCAACTGAGCCCTAGTCCCAGCCTGGGCTGTGCCTTTCAAGGGACTGGTCCCACCCCTTCCTGTCTCTCCCTCCCTTTCTGCCTTCTGGCCGCTCTTCACTTCATACCCTTCTGCTTTGCCTCAGCTTGGAATCCATGGAGCCAAAAGATGGTGACAGAAACCTCTGAAATCATTTTCCTGCCTCGAAAAGAAGAGCACTCGACCTTACGAGCCAGCCTGATCAATCCTGTGTCTACTCACATGACTCTGAGCATACCGCAGAGACACCTCTACACCCAGGTTTACTGCAGCATTGTTCACAGTACCAGCTGTGGAACCAACCTCAGTGTTCAGCAACAGAGAAATGGGTGAAGAAAACGTGCTGTGTGTCCAGCCACAAAAAAGAATGAAATTATGTCTTTTTCAGGAAAATGGAAATAATTGTAATGAGATTAACAAATAGATGTTTCCATTTGTGTGTCCTAGATTTTTCATAGATGTATAAAATCATGTTTGTATACACAAGATGAAAGAAGTAAAACCATCAAAGGAGATGAAAGGGACTGGCCGGAATGGAGAAGCGACAAAGGTCCCAATGTGCATTGTGCATCTCTACATACAATGTGTAAATAGTCCAATCAAAAAGAAAATACGAAAGTCAGTGCCCCCAGAACCATAATTTCATTGGACTAAAAAGCATCTAAGTCACTCAGAGAACCATTTAAAGAATTAAACCAGGGGGTAGTGAGATAGTTGAGCAGGTAAGGGTGCTTCCCTTCAACCTTAATGACCCAAGTTCAATCCCTGAGACCCACACAGTGGAAGGAGAGAAGGGACCCCTCAAGCTGTGCTACCTCCCACACTTGAGCCATAGATACACACACACAAGTTAAGTGATTTTTTTTTTTTTGTCTTTTTTGAGACAGGTTCTCCCTTGTAGCCTCAGCTGACCTGGAACTCACTATGTAGACCAGGCTGGCCTTGAACTCACAGAAATTGGCCCGCCTCTACCTCCGGAGTACTGAGATTAAAGGCATATGCTGCCATGTCTGGCCCATAAATTAATTTTTTAAAAAAAGAATTAAATATTGTCTGGAGTGGTGGTGCACACCTTTAATCCCAGCACTCTGGAGGCAGAGGCAGGTGGATCTCTGTGAGTTTAAGGCCAGCCTGGTATATATAGTGAGCTCTAGGCCAGCTAGGACTAAAGGGAGACACTGTCTCAAAAAGACAAAAAAAAAAAAAAAAAGAAATAATAAAAGTTATCCTTTACTTTTCCTTTTTTTATTTATTTGAATTAAGCCGGATCCCAAAGGGCACATATTGTTTGTTTGCTCGTTTTTCCAGACAAAGTCTCCTATATCCCAGGCTGGCCTTGAACTCGCTAGGGCTGAGGATGACTTTGAACTCCTGGCCCTCTTGCCTTCATCTCCCAAGCTCTGGCATTACAGGTTTGTACCAATATACCGCGTTTATGCGATGCTGGGAACTGATGATGCAGGGTTTCAGACATGGAGGCAAGTTTCTACCAACTGAGCTACTTTCCCTTTTACAGTCTCTCTTGGCTATTTGTTCAACTGACCCAGGTGAGTAATACATTTGCTGACTGGGAATCCCAGTTTGCTTTCTGTTGCTGTGGTAAATAAACACCATGACCAAAGCCAACTTGAGGAGAAAAGGGTTTGTTCCATCTTCTACTTCCAGGTCCATCCTTGAGGGAAGTTAGGGGAGGAACTCAGGCAGGAACCTGGAGGCGGGAGCTGAAGCAGAGCCCATGGAGGAGCGCTGCCCACTGGAATCCTCCCTCCCCCTGCTTGGCTACCTTTCTACCTGCTCACTGGAATCCTCCCTCCCCCTGCTCAGCTACCTTTCTTATACAGCCCAGGCCCACCTGCCTAGGGCTGGCACCATCCACAGTGGTCTAAACCCTCACACATCCATTAACACTTAAGAAAATGCCTCGCAGACAGGCCGACAGGCCAGGCTGATGGAGAGCATTCCTCAACTGAGATGCCTTCTTCCCACCTGACTCTAGTTCTGTCAAGTAACAAACACTAACCAGCACATGGGGGTCAACATCAGTGGTCTTCCTGGCCAGGCTGGTGGGAACAGACCAGCAAGGAATGTCCCTTCCCTCCTGTGCACCCAGAGGAGGTGGGTGGCCGAGATGCTGCCCACCCAGCCCACAGCCCATCTGCTCTCCTGGGCCATTCTCCTGCCCAGAGTTGTGTCTCAGCACAGCTGCCTGCTGTTCTCAGAGCAGGCCTGCTAAGAGGCCCCGCTGAATACAGGTCACTAGGGCCCAGCTGTATGGAGCTGTCACCCTTCACAGGGCCAAGGGGCTCATTAGTCCCTTCTGTCCTTTCACGGTGGATGTGGAAATGAGGTACCATATTTGAGGAGACCCTGGACCTGCCAGTGTTGTCTTTGGCCTTCCTGCTTCATGCACCATGAACCACAGGCTCCTGTCACAATAAACCACCTATCCCAGAGTGTTCTGTGATAGCAGCCTAAATGGGTAGAACCAATAGCCCAGTCTCTTCTTCCTCAAGGCCCACCCGAGTCCACCTGACCTTTCTAGAATCTTCCCTCCTTAGCCTTGATCTCAAATGATGCTTAGCTGAACTTCTAAAGAGCAAGTTGCTCCCCTGCCTCCATCGCTGGTGCTGTGGGAGAGACTGTCTGGTCCTTGGTTCAAGTGGTCATCCCTGGCCAATCAGCAGGCATGTCTGCTATATGCCAGACATACATGTGGCAGGCGAAGGTGGGCATCCTCAGAAGGCAAGTGAAGAGTGACACTGTGGCTTTCTAGAACCTCAGGGTGAGATCCTGGGGTACTTGGAGAGGAGCAATGGAATTTTGAAGATGAAGAAGAGGAAGAGTCAGCCAGCCAGAGAAGCCACTGAAGAACAGAACCAAGCTCCTGCCATGCCCCAGTGCCCCAGCATGGCTGCCCAATTCAGGGGACCTCTTTCCCAACAAGGAATCCATGGCAGTTTGGATCAGGTGCCCTTCCCAAACCCATCATGGGCCAAACGATTAGATGCTCTGATCGGCTACTGTGATACAAGGCCTACCCCTGAAAGCAGAGGGGTGGTCTGCCATGATCTCAGCTTGAGGGAGCTCAGGATGGGATGGGCAGATCTCTGAAGCCTCCAGGAAAGAGATATGGAAGAGATGAGACCCCAAGAGCTACCTCAGTGGGGACTTCCTGGGCTGGGGCTCTGTCTCCCTACACTTGCTCCCTCAGGCCCTATGCATGCTGGTCAGAGCAGCTCACCATCACCTCTGGAAGGCCAAAGTCTGCTGTGCGCCTGGGACTGCAGAGAGGAAGGAGTGGGTTCATGGTTGACATAAGGTCAGCAGGAACAACTGCAGGGGATCATGGGAATTTTCAATGTAGACTGATACTCCAAAACCCCCTGGTATGCCAGGGAGTCAGCAACCCTAGACCCTAGTCTCTGAGGCCAGGTGGGGTGTGAATGGTGCTCAGTCAGGGCACAGCCTGTCCAGAGCATGGAACTCAGACTAAGGCAGCTTATCTAGATATACAGCAGCTGCTCTGGGGTGGCCAAAAGTCCAGAGCAAAGAAAACAGGGAGAAAATTGGTGGGAGAGGGAGCGAGAACCAGCATGCTTGCCTAAGACCTGACCACAAGCCCACTGACGTGCTCACGAGCTCCCCAAGAGCTGGGCACTGGGGCTCACTGCAGGGTGGGATCTTGTGCCGTGGGCTGGGATTGCATCCCTCGGCACAGTGTTCCCTGTCACAGCAGTGTGCTGTGGTCTTCAGAGCATGTGGACGCCCCATCCCCAATTCAAGCTAAGGGCAGGGGTGGCTGCCTGTTCAGGCCATCTTCCTTCCCCAGCGAGCTGAAAGCCAAGTGCAGGTCCGAGTTTGCCTGATGTCTGTAGTTAACCAGCCTCATGTCCACGGGGAGCAAACTGCAGCTCCCACACCAGCCCAAGCAGAGGCCTGTTTCCCAGCGCAGTTTCCCCTGCTGTGCAATTAATTTGTCATAAATGCGCTGACAAAGCACCATGTAGTTAATGGAGGCTGGAGGTGAAGGGCGAAGCAGTCTCTCAGGGGAGGGAATTAACGAGCTGCCATTCAAAGTAAAGATTGATTGAGACAGCCCATCCCCCCAACTCTGTAGCTCATCTGTCCCCACACACCCCCGCAGGGAGCAGAGCGAACTTGGACTTTCACCTGCTCGCCACACAGTTGTAGCCTTTCCTAGGTGGGGACAGCCTGACGTTTCCTTCACCAATGTGTTCAGCAGGCAACAGCAGACCCTGGACCCTGAGAGTAGGAAAGGGTCCAGGGAGAATATAGAAGTGAGTTGGCTTCCTGTGACAGAAGCCCCGGTTTCTCGGGCTTCAACAAAAAGGGGAGATCAGGGTCACTTAAGTGCCTGGGAGGTCACGGGATACCTGGCTTCAGGAAAGGCTGGCTCCAGGCACTCCGGCAACATTCGCAGCCTGCTTTCTCTCCAGCTTCACATGGCCAGCCACCCACAGCCATGGCCTACCTGCCCAGCCTTTCTAGTAGAAAGAGACTCCATGGGAATGCTGCCCAGGAAGTGACCCACTGGGTTCTGCCACCCACTGCACTTTTACACAGGGGATGCTGGGAATGAGGTCAGTAGTGCCCTGAACTTGGAAAAAACCAAACGCAATTTGGCTTATTTCCTTTTGAAAAAAAAATTATATTTATTTATTTGTATTTTACATGTATGAGTGTCTTACCTGCATGCATGTAAGTGTACCCATGTTGTGCAGTGCCCATGGAGGACAGAAGAGGGTGCTGTATTCCCCTGGAACTAGAGTTACAGAGGTTGTTACCCATCATGTAGGGTACTAGGAATTGAACCCGGGTCCTCTGCAAGAGTATCAGCTTATTTTTCTATTTTTATTTTTATTACTTATTTATATTTTATTATAAATTTTAATTGAATTTTATGTGTTTCATACATAATTTTTTCAATCTTAATCACCTTTCTACCTGCTTCTCCACTTCATTGACACCCTCCCCCCGAGTTCACGCACTCCGTCATTTGTGCTAGGATCCATTGTGCCATACTTCTCTCCCCCCCCCCCCCCCCCCCCCCCCCGCTCACTCTTCAGTGCCAGCTCATCTCCTGACCTCTAAGCAGCCTATCCAGAATCCCTTTCCTAAAGAAAGCCAGTTCTTTCACACCCAACTTCAACAGCTACCAATATTTCTCCAGCCAAGATTGGGTTCTGCTACCCATTTCTGCAGTTCAGTGCTGGGTTTTTGTCTGGCTGAGCTTCCATGGGTTTTGCGCATGCTGATACCAATGCTGTAGGTCCCAGGAGACTGTAGGATTCATTTCCGTTTGGTCTTGCACCACCTCCCTGGCTCTTATCAGCTTTCTGTACTCTCCTCTGCAATGTTCCCTGATCCCTGAATGAGTGAAGCTGAATGTAGGTGACCTGTCCATGGACCCACACTCTGTAGACTCCTGATCTCCCCAGTTTGGCTGTTCATGCTCTTTTGAGCTCCTGGCCTCCTGTTGCATGGGGGAGCTTCCTTAGCAAGAGTTAAGACATTAATTAGTGCCTTCTTGGGTGCTTGTTCTATGTTGCATGGGACTTATGTGTAGAGAAGTTGCATTGTAGATGTGCCTCCTATGTATGAGACCATAACTGTGCATATTCAGTTGTGGGACTCTATACTATTCTTTATCAAGTGGAAAAGAAGATTATATTTTGAGTGGTGTCTGAGATGTTTGTCTGTAAATATAAGGATATCTCTTTTGTAATTAGTAAAATGTTACCTTAGCCTAGGGATATGTCAACCTTGGAAATGCCTCTAACATCTAAGACCTCTCCAGTTGTGTGCATTTGGCTATGCTCATAATACCACACATGAGTTTCCTCCCATTGAAGGGCTTTAGGACCAATTATTTAGCCATCGATTCCCCCAAGATAAAAGTGCCAGTATTGCATCCATGTCATATGCCATGCTGGTCGTTGATATGGACATCTGGTCTTGAAGCTGGTGTTGGACCATCGATTGCTGTTCTCCCTTAGCAGCTTGCGTAGTGCTCTCCAAAGCTATGAGAGCTAGCCTTCAGGGGAGGTGGCTTCGAGGTCACTTCCAGCTCTATTGCTCCAAATCTGGTCTCCAAAGTACATCCTGTCTTCAGCAATAGGGTCTAACCTTCAAGTTCTAGGAGGCAATCAAGGTCTGTGGCAATAACTGTAATTTTGGGAGTCTCTTGGACTACCCTGGCCAATGACTTGAAGGAAGGTTTCTCCTATTTGGTGCTGTTCCTTCTTATGTAGCCTTCATCTTTGCACATGGACTCATGTAGAGATAAGTGTAATTTCTCAGTAGAATGTTAGACTAATATGATCTCAGGGTTTTTTTTACCCCAGCTAGGCATTATTTATCTTCCTCTCTCCCCTTACCTGTCTAGCCTGTCCTCCGTGTCTTCTCCATTTCAAGTGTTCCCATTTCTCCCTTGACACCACCAGTCTCCTACGGCCCCACTTCTCTTGGCTTCCTTTCCCCCTTTATCTCCACCTTTCTTTCTATAATGCTTCCTCTCCCCTCCCATTTAGACACCCTGATTTTATCCATTTCTCCCTTAGTAACACCTGTCATCTACCAGTCTTCTGTCTCAGGTTCCCTCTTTTCCTTTACCTTCCTGGTTCCTTTTCATTTACCTGGTTCCTACAGTTACACCAGGTAAGGATTTGGTGCTAGGATCCACAAATGAGGGAGAACATACATCATTTTGTTTCTGAGACTGTGTTACTTCGCTTAGCATAACAGCTTCTAGTTCTATCCATTTACCTACAAATTTCACGATGTCATCTTTTTTTACCACTGCATAGAACTCCATTGTGTAATTGTAACACATTCTCATTACCCATTTGCCAGTTGAGGGACACTTAAGCTGCTTCCAGCTCTTTTCTATTGTAAAAAGAGCAGCAATAAACATGGATGTGCAAGTATCTCTGCAATAGCATGAATCCCAGGAATGGTATGACTAGGTCAAATGGTAAGTTCCGCTTTAGTCTTCTATTTCTTTTGACCAGTAAGCACACACAGGCAATAAACACAAGGAGTGTCCACATAAAACCAATCAGTTAACATCTGAGTTCAGTTTTTGTACAACCCAGGATCCCTAAGTTCAGTTAAAGAGGTTTGCTTACACAAACATGTTGATCAAATAAAAAGAAAAAAGACCAAAAAAATCCAGTCCATTTTTGCTGTGATCTTCCAATTCATCCCCCTCCTTGCCCCTTACAATCTGATGCACCAACCTCTTCTGAGAGAGTCCCTGGGTTTTGGAGGGAGGGCAAGAGAGAGTGAGTGATAGAAGATCCAATTTTTTTTCTTTAGGTGACATGTCAAACTCTGGGGACTATCCAAGTTCTGTTTGCAATGGACTGGTGGGTCATTTAGTATTCTCCTTTTAATTCTAGTAATAAAGCACAAATAGTAACAAATATTAAATATTATAACAAGTTACTCTATGGGCACAGACACATATGCTTGGATAATATTTTGGTTAGGTCATTATAACCCTTTAACAAAGGGATGCCAAAAGCTTTCTAATGTGGTAAGTACAGCCTCCTGACATTAGGAGGCACCAAGGCTACAGTGTCACCTGTGTGTCATACCCTGCCAGGGAGTGGACCATTCAATTGGGATTTTTTTTTTTCTTTCTGGGTGTTCATTTATCAGGCTGCCACTATTCCACTATTGTAGGAAGCTTCCTTTTGTGCTGGACAGGGACCATGCAGCCCTGCTAAGGGGACTGGGACACAGCACCTGCCAGCAGCTGCTGTAGGGAGCTGGCCTCTCCATGCAAAGACCAGCCTGAGAGGTACTTCCACCTCAGGCCCTTTTCCTGGGACAATGAGACATGTTTCCACTCTTGGCTGTGACTTCCCACCTGCTCAGAGACTGATGAACCCTGGACAGGAATTTCAGGCTGATTGCTGATGGCCTATCTTCAGCCTGTGTCTACTCATAACACCAGCTATCCAGATTGGTGGTCCGCACCACACTGGAACATTTTTCCAACCCACTGGCCAACCATGCATGCAAAAGATTAAAAAAAATGATGACCAGGAATTCCATAATGATGTTAATGGGGAATTCAATTTATTCCTTGCTACAGTCTGCTTTTATAAACCAAATGACATCAGTTCCCAAAGCCAATCACAGGTCCCCCAATTTCACATCACTGCACACCATTGCCCCACCCAGCATCACATACGTAGGCCATGTTGATTGCTCCTCCTTGGGGTGGGATCAGAGAAATCCCCTGACTCCCAGCCACATGGTTCCCTGAGAGGTGCTAGCTGAGAACCAGCCCCCAATTCAAACTGGATCTTCCCACACACTATATCTTCTTTGGGATGTAAAAGTGTAGCACCAGAAGTCTGTAGTAAAGCTTCAGAGACCATTTCTTTCCAGTAGTTTGTATAGTACTCTCTGACACCATGAAGATCAGCTATTGATTTGCACTGCAGGGTCTCAGCATAATTTTTTCATATTCTTATCACGCCATATCTTCAGCAATAGGGTCTTACTGTCCATTTTTTTATGTGCATCCAAAGTTAAAGGCAAATAGCCTTTGTTTTGGGGGCTTTTAAAGCCTCCCTGGCCAATAGTTCCTGGAAGGACAGCCTAGACCTGGCACTGAAGTATTTATCTACCAATGCTTTTTATTTAATTGTGGGGCAAAATTGCATCCTGAAGGGAGGAGGTGTATTCCTTCCCCTTATGTTTTTGTAATTGTCACAACAATCAGAGCAGCCTCTTATAGTTTTCCAGAAGGCAGGAGGTGTATCACATATCTATAAACAGGAACTCAGTTGAAGGAGTTTACCATGTCCTTTCAGGGTATTTCCCTCTGGACTGCATACAGCTGGTTCAAGGAGGTAGATTCCAGCTTTTCCTGAGCCAAATTATCCTTTTATGTGGGGGAAAAAAGGTCAAAATTATCACTTACATAATACAGGGAAACATGGAGAACATTTGTATCATTTAATTAAAAATTAACAACAATTCTGTATCCCTAAATAGCTTACTATTTTCTATTCTGGAGACAGCCATTCATTTTAATCATACACAAGAGGCTTTTAGCTAATGCCATGAGACTTAGTAACATGTCCTAAGAGATTTGCCATAGTTATTATAATTTATGAAATATTCAATATTTATATCCATGTATAGATGGAACAGTTATTTTGAATACACCACTATAAAGTATAAACTTTGAAATGTCCTTGCAAGTCTTGGGGTAGTTTCTAGATGATCAAATCTTTCCAGGTGTTTTACATAGGTTTGTCAAAAAGCCTGTCTGTTCACTCCAAAGATGTTTTACCCAGTGGTCAAATGTCTTACATATAAAATGTAACTAAATGCCAAAATGAATAGCTCCCTGGAGCAGAAATAATCATTCCTTTGAATTAACTACCATCCTTGAGGATTAAGAACCCTATTGTGATTTAACAGTCTTAGCTTACATGGCCATTTATTTATCAATGAGTAGAATGCCAAAAACCTTCCCTCAGGTTTCAAAGGACTATAACCAATAACTAGGAAGAGGCCATACGTAGTTAGTAGAACACTGAAATGATATTATATCTTTGTAATTCCATTAGGTTTGGGGGGGTCTTTTTGAAACAGGGCCTCCCTTTAGTGTCAGCTGGCCTGGAGCTCACTATGTAGACCTTGAACTCACAAAGATCCACCTGCCTCTGCCTCCCGAGTGCTAGGATTAAAGGCATGTGCCACCACGCCCAGCCCATGTCATTTATTTTTGTAAGACTGTGTCACCTCACCTAGTATAACAGCCTCAAGTTCCATCCATTTGCTTACGAAATTCATGAAGTCATCCTTTTTCACTGCTGCATAGAACTCCATTGTATAAATGTACCACATCTTCATTATCCACTCATCAGTTGAGGGACATGTGGGCTGTTTCCATCTCTTTGCTATTATGAAAAGAGTGGCAATAAACATGGCTATGCATGTGTCTCTGCTATAGGATGCATCCTTTGGGTTTATACCTAGGAGTGGTATAATTGGGTCAAATGGTAGGCTCATTTTTATTCTCTTAAGTGTTCTCCACACTACTCTCCATAGGGGCTGCATGAGTTTGCAATCCTACCAGTGAAGAATACGTTTTTTCTCTTTCTCCACACCCTCTCCAACAATTAGTGTCATTTTTTTTTTGAGACAGGGTCTCCCTATAGCCCCAGCTGGCCTGGAACTCACTCTGTAGTACAGGTTGGTCATGAACTCACAGAGATCCGCCTGCCTCTGCCTCTGCCTCCAGAGGCTAGGATTAAAGGCATGCACCACCACACCCCACACCTGGCTTAAATGCAGTTCTTAGCCACCATGTGGGTGCTGGGAAATGAACCTGGGTCCTCTGCAAGAGCAGATGCTGCTCTTAACTGCTGAGCCATCTCTCCGGCCTCATTTATTTCTTGATCATAGCTAATCTTACCAGTGTAAGATGAAATCTTAATGTGGATTTGATTTGCATTTCCTTAATTACTAAGGAAGTTGAACAGTTTTTAAGGTGTTTGTGAGACGTCTTAAGTTCCTCTCTTGAGAAGTCTCTATTCAGATCTTTAGCCCGTTTTTTAATTGGATCATTTATTGCCTTGGACCTTTTTTTGAGTATTTTATATATTCTGGATGTTTAACCTCTGTCAAACATATCACTGGTGAAGATTTACTCTCATTCTGTGGGGTTTCTCCTCAGTTTTTTGATTGTTTCTTTTGGTATAAAGAAGCTTTTTAGTTTAATAAGGTCCCACTTCTTGATTGTGGACCTTAGTTCCTGCTCAACTGCTGTCTGATTTAGGAAGTCTTTTCCTACACCTATATGTTGTAGGTTACTGCCTATATTATCTTTTAACATATTCAGATTTCAGGTTTCATATTGATGTCTTTTGATCCATTTTGAGTTGATTTTTGTACAAAGTGAAAAGTAGGGATTTAGTTTCATTCTTCCACAAGTGGTGATCCAATTCTGCTAGCACCACATGTTGAAGATGTTACCTTCCTCCATTGAGTGTCTTTGGATCTTTTCTAAAATATCAGGTGGCTGAAATTGTATGTACTCAAGTTTGGGTCTTTGATTTTATTCCATTGATTATGGGTCTATTTTTGTGCCAGTACCATTTTTTTTATAACTATAGCTCTGTAGTAGAGATGAAAATCTGGTATAGCAATTCTGCCTCATTACTCTTTTAGCTCAGGGTTGCTTTGGCTATCTCGCTAGGGTCTTTTATTTTTCCATATGAATTTTAGAAGTTTTTATAATTCTGTGAAAAAAAAGTCATAAGGATTTTAATTAGGATCGTATTGAATATGTATAGTAATTTGGGAAGGATGGTCATTTTTACTATATTAATTCTTCCAGTCCATGAACACGGAAGATCCTTCCACCTTCTGATGTTTTCCTCTATCACCTTCTTCAAAGATTTAAAGTTTTCATTGTAAAGTCTTTATTATCTTTGGTCAAGTTTGTTTCAAGGTATTTTTTAGGCTATTGTAAATGGAAAGGTTTCCATGAGCTCCTTCTCCAAATTGCTTGTTGTTGGCATATAAGAAGGCTACTA
Source organism: Rhizomys pruinosus (assembly GCA_009823505.1). NCBI lineage: Eukaryota > Metazoa > Chordata > Mammalia > Rodentia > Spalacidae > Rhizomys > Rhizomys pruinosus. The sequence goes on along the minus strand of VZQC01007008.1, from coordinate 3,723,051 downwards.
ATTTTTGTAGATTAATTTTGTAACCTGCAACTTTACTGAAACTGTTAATCATTTCTAGGAATTTTCTAGTGGAATTTTGGGGATATCTTAGATATAATATCATGCTATCTGCAAAAAGGGGTAGTTTGACCTTCTCTTTTCAGATTAGTACTCTTTTAATCTCCTCCTTCTCTTGCCTTATTGCTCTAGCAAGAGTTTCAAGCACTATATTAAAAAGGAGGAGAGATAGTGGACAACCTTGTCTGGTTTCTGAATTTAAGGGGAATGCATCTAATGTTTCTCCATTTAAGATGATGTTGGGGAGTACACAGAGCTTATATCAGGGATTTTGCAGGACCACCACATTACCCTCCACCCCCCCCCCCGCTGGCAACTGGGATTGCTGAGGGAGTGTCCAACTGGATTCTTTGGAGAACCTTCAGAATAGAAAGGGAAGAGTGAGTTAGACTTCCTATAGAAAGCCTAAAACTTAGACAAGTCAACACTCCATAAGCAAGGAGAAACAAGGAGAAAAACAAATCAATCAAACAAACAACGAAGGCATCTGAAGGAGGCAAACAAAGCAAGCCTTCAACACAGTGAAAAGGCATTTGGGATTCACATTGGAATACAGGCAAAGAGAAACCCACATGCTAGGGGCACGAAGAAGAGACAACATGGGAAAGGTGCAGGATAATTCCACCCCAAGCTCTACCAACCCTGTGGAAGATTTCTACAGTGGGATCCCCCTCGGGATGGCCTAGGACACAGATATTAGAAGTACAACTGTGGACATACTCAAAGAAATTAAAGATTGTAAAGAACAAGTCAGAGAACTAAGGAGAGAGAATGAAAAACTCAAGAAGGACCTAGAGAGAGAGAGAGAATGACAAACTCTGGAAGGAAGTAGAAACACTGAAAAGATCCCATGGTAAAAAAGATAAGGAAACCAAACAACGAAGCAAAGAGCTACAGGAAAAGATTGAGAAGCTCCAAAAGGAAGTGGAAGTACTAAAGAAACCAGGAGAGGAAATGAAAAAGGAAATCAAACACTCATTCAATCAAGAGGAAAGGAATGTAAAAAGCCTCAGAAATAGAATGGAGGAAGCAGAACAAAGACTATCAGACCTGGAAGATAACACAGAACAACTAAAAACCTCAAGTAAAGATTATGAAAAATTTAAAAATACACAAAAGTGGAAAAACCAGGAATTGTGGGACACTATGAAAAGATCAAACCTCTGCATCATAGGAATAGAGGAAGGAGAAGAATCCCAAGAGAATTGAGTATTGATCAGATCTTCAACAGAATAATAGATGAAAATTTCCCAAACTAAAAAAAAGACAAACCAATACAAATACAAGAAGCACATAGAACTCCAAACAGACAAGATCAGAAAAGAAACTCTCCATGCCATATCATAGTTAAAACGCTAGATGCCCAAAACAAAGACAAAATTCTGAAAGCCACAAGAGAAAAACAATGAGTTACATATAAGGGGAAACCTCTCAGAATTACAACTGACCTCTCAGTGCAAACTATGAAAGCAAGAATAACATGGAGCAAAGCATTCCCAGTGTTAAAGGACTATAGATGCCAACCCAAGATACTATACCCAGAAAAAAATGTTGATTATAGTTGGAGAGAGAAAAATCTTCCATGACATAAACGAGATGAAAGAATACATGTCCAGAAAACCAACCCTTCAGAGAATACTTGAAGCAATTCAAAGGACAGAATAAAGGAGCAACCATCCCCAGGCACCTGGAAAGAGAAATTAATAAAAGCATAACTGCAGAAGTAGAAACCTAGACCAAAACTGCAAATGGATAATAAGGCGAAAGGAAGCAACACAAATCTATCAGTTATAACCTTAAATATTAATGGACTAAACTCCCCAAACAAAAGACACAGACTGGGAGATTGGATTAGGAAACAAAACCCATCAATATGCTGTCTACAAGAAACACATCTTACTTTCAAGGATAGGCACCACCTTAAAGTGAAAGGATGGAAAAAAATATTCCAAGCAAATGGTACAAAAAGAAAGCAGGTGTTGCCATTTTAATATCAGACAAAATAGACTTCAATGTAAAAGAAATCAGAAGAGACAAAGAAGCCCATTACATCGTTATCAAAGGAACAATTGACCATGAAGACTTCACAATCATGAATATATATGCACCAAACATTGGTGCACAAAATTTTATAAAGACAATTCTCCAGGACCACAAGGCACAGATTAATCCCAGCACACTCATAGTAGGGGACTTCAATACCCCACTGAGTCCTTTGGATGGGTCAACTGGACAAAGAATAAACAGAGAGACATCTGAACTGAATGATACACTACACCAAATGTACCTCAGAGACATCTACCAAATATTCCACCCTAATACCAGAGAATTCACATTCTACTCAGCACCTCACGGAACATTCTCCAAAATAGACCACATACTGGGACACAGAAGAAACCTCCACAAATACAAAATGATTGAAATAATTTCATGCATTTTATCAGACCCCAACACAATAAAGCTCATTAGCAACACCGGATAAGCCCTACTATCTACAAGAACACATGGAGACTAAATAACACTCTCCTGAATAATGAATGGGTCAAGGAAGAGTTAAAGAAAGAAAAGCATTCCTGGAACTGAATGACAATGACAATACAACACAACAAAACCTATGAGATACTTTAAAAGCAGTCCTAAGAGGTAAGTTTATAGCCCTGTGTGCCTACATTACAAAAACAGAAAGAGCACAAGTGAACAATCTAACACTGCAACTAAAAGCACTTGAGAGGCAGCAACAGATGAACCCTAAATGCAACAGACAGGAAGAAATAACAAAAATCTGAGCAGAAATCAATGAAATAGAAACAAAGAAAACCATACAGAAAATCAATGAATCCAAAAGTTGGTTCTTTGAGAGAATAAACAAGATAGACAGACCTCTACCCGAATTAACCAAAAGAAAGAAGGAACAACTCCAAATCAATACAATCTGTAATGAAAGGGGAAATAACACAACAGACAATGAAAAGATCCTGACAATCATAAGGAAATACTTCAAAAACCTATACTCTACTAAGTTTGAAAACCTAGAAGAAATGGATGAATATCTGAAATCCTGGGAATCACCAAAGCTCAACCAAGACCACTATGGAAAGCAGTGTGGAGAACCCTTGGAAGCCTTGGAATGAACTTGCCACCTGACCCAACCATGCCATTCCTGGCTATGTACCCACAAAACTCATCTTACCGCAGAGATACATACACAGCCATGTTTATTGCAGCTCTCTTCACAATAGCAAGGAGGTGGAACCAACCCAAGTGCACCTCAACTGACAAGTGGATAGAGAAAATGTGGTACATCTACACAATGGAGTTCTATGCAGCGGTAAAGAAAGATGACATCATGAACTTTGCAGGTAAATGGTTGAAGCTAGAAGATATGCTGAGTGAAGTAACACAGTCCCTGAATAACAAACGATGAATAGTATCCCTCATCTGTGGATGCTAGCACCAATTACCTAATTGTATGACAAACTGAGCAACAACAATGTGATCTGAAAACAACTGAGCTCTTATATTATAGAATCCCTAAAAAAAATAAACAAATAAAGAAAGGGGAAAAAAAGATGATGTTGGCTGTGGGTTTGCTGTATATAGCTTTAATTATGTTGAGGAATGTTCCCTCCAGTCCAATTCCCTCTAAGACTTTAAACATAAAGACATGCTGTATTTTTTTTTGTTTTGGGGTTTTTTTTTTGTTTTGTTTTTTGTTTTTTTTTTTTGGTCTTTTCAAGACAGGGTCTCCCTCTAGCCCCAGCTGTCCTGGAACTCACTCTGTAGACCAGGTTGGCCTTGAACTCACAAAGATCCACCTCCCTCTGCCTCCCAAGTGCTGGGATTAAAGGCATGCACCACCACGCCCAGCTAAGACAGGCTGTATTTTATCAAAAGCCTTTTCTGCATCAATTGAGAACATCATGTGATTTTTTTTTTATTTTTTTTATTTATTTATTTTTGTAGGTGTATAAATGTACTGTCTGCATGCAAGTTTGTGCACCCGTGTCGTGCAATGCCGCGGAGGTCAGAAGAGGGTGTCGGATTCCCCTGGAACTGGAGTTCTCCTGGAATTGGAGTTTCAGACGGTTCTGCCGCCATGTGGGTGCTGGGGATCGAACCCGGGTCCTCTGTAAGAGCGGTCAGCGCTCTTAACCGCTAGGCCATCTCTCCAGCCCCCATCATGTGATTTTTATCTTTGAGTCCATTTATGTAATTTATGACATTAATTGATTTATGTATGTTGAACCATCCCTATACCTCTGGAATAAAACCTACTTGATACAGTGAATAACTTTTTTGCTGTGTACCTGTATACAATTTGCAAGGATTTTGTTGAGAATTTTTGCATCTATATTTATTGATATGGATCTATAATTTTCTTTTTTACTTATATATTTTCCTGGTTTTCATATTAAAGTGATGCTGGCTTCTGGTGTGGTGGGAGGGCAGGGAAGGAGGCATGGGTCTATATTTGATTGGAAATTTTGTATGAAATATACAAAGCTTCAATAAAAATTGGCTTTGAAAAAAAATTAAGTGATGTTGGCTTCATAGAAGGAATTTGGGAGACTATCCTCTGCTTCTATCCTTTTAAATAACTTGAATAATATTGGTTGTAGGTCCTCTTTAAATGTCTGATAGAATTCTACTGTAAATATATCTGGGCCTGGTTTGTTTTTTTTAGTTAGGAGGTTTTGTTTCACTGATTCCATTTCTTCATATGTTATGGGTCTCTTTAAACAGCTAACCTTTTCTTGGTTGAGCTTTGGTGAGTCCCATGATTTCAGATATTCATCCATTTCATTTAAGTTAACACATTTAGCAGAATATAGCTTTTTAAAATATTCCTGCATAGTGTTCTGGATCTTTTTATTATCTATTGTAATGTTTCCCCTTTCATCTCTAATTTTATTAATTTGGAGTTGTTCTTTATTTTGGTTAGCTGGGCTAGGGGTCTATCTCATTTACCCTTTCAAAAAACCAGCTCTTAGATTGACTGATTCTTTATATGTTTTTTGTTTGTTTATATTTCATTAATCTCTGCTCTGATTTTTGTTATGTTTTCTTGTCTTTTAGGTTGGGGAGTCATTTGTTGTTGTCTTTCAAGTGTTTTGAGTTGCAACATTAAATCATTTATTTGTGCTCTTTCTGGTTTTTTTTGTTTTGTTTTGTTTTTGTTTTTTGTTTTTTTTTGGTCTTTTGAGGCAGGGTTTCCCTTTATTCCCAGCTGGCCTGAAGCTCACTCTGTAGACCTGGCTAGCCTTGAACTCACATCCACCTGCCTCTGCCTCCCAAGTGCTGGGATTAAAGGCATGCGCCACCACGCCTGACTTTTTTTTTAATGTAGGCACTTAGAGCTATAAATTTCCCTCTTAGGACTGCTTTTAAAGTGTCCCAGAAGTTTCATTGTGTTGCATTGTCATTTTTTGTTTAATTCCAGGAATACTTTTATTTCTTTCTTAATTTTCCCTTGACCAATTCATTGTTCAGGAGTATGTTGTTTCAGGCTTCTTTGGTTGTTGATATTAAGCTTTATTGCATTATAGTCCAATAGAATGCATGGAATTATTTCAATTTTTTGTATTTGTTGAGATTTGTTCTATGTCACAGAATATAGTCGATTTTGGAGAAGGTTCCATGGGGTGCGGAATAGAAAGTATATTCTTTGGTGTTTGGGTGGAATACTCAGTAGATGTCTCTAAGGTCAATTTGGTGTATTGTATCGTTCAGTTCAGATGTCTCTCTGTTTATTCTTTGCCTAATTGACCTTTCTAATGGACAGGGTGGGGTACTGAATTCCCTTGATACTAGTGTTCTAGAATCAATCTGTGCCTTAAATTCCTGTAAAATTCTGTTTATGAAGTTGAGTGCACCTGAGTTTGGTATGTATAAATTTATGATTGTGATATCTTCTTGGTTAATAGTTCCTTTGATAAGAATGAAATGACCCTCTTCCTCTCTTCTGATTAGTTTTAGTTGGAAGTCTATTTTATCTAACATTAGACTAGCGAATCCTGCCTGTTTCTTAGTGCCATTTGCTTGTAGTAATTTTCCATCCTTTCACCTTAAGATAATGCCTGTCTTTAAAGGTGAGATGAGTTTCTTGAGGATAACAAAAAGATAGGTTTGGTTTCTTAATCCATTCTGCCAGTCTATGTCTCTTAATTGGATAATTCAGTCCATTGATATTTAAAGTTATTATTGAGAGGTTTATATTACTTCCAATCATTTTGGTTTCTGGTGCATTCTTGCCCTAGGCTTTTATTTCCATAATAGTAGCTTCATTTATTTTCTGTTGCTGGTTGGTTATAGTTGTTCCTACCCTCTGCTCTTTGTGTTGCTTCAAATATTCTGTGAAGGAATGGCCTTCTGGACAAGAATTCTTTCCATTTATTTATGTCATGGAAGATTTTCCTTTCTCCTTCAATTATAATAGACATTTTTGCTGGATAAAGTATTCTGTGTTGACCTCTATAGTCATTTAGAACTGGGAATACTTTAGACCAAGCTCTTCTGGCTTTCATCAGCTGCAATTCTGAAGGTTTTCCTTTATAAGTGACTTGTTTTTCTTTTTTTTATTTTATTTATTTTTGTATGTATATGAATGTACTGCCTGCACGTAGGTTGGTGCACCTGTGTTGTGCAATGTGCAGAGGTCAGAAGAGGGTGTCAGATTCCCCTGGAACTGGAGTTAAAGACGGTTCTCAGCTGTTGTTTTTCTTTTGCCGCTCTCAATGTCCTCTCTTTCTTTTTACATCTAGTGTTTTTACTATGATATGGCATGGGGAATTTTTTTTCTGGTTCTGTATACTTGGTGTTCTATATGCTTCTTGTATTTTTATAGGTACTCTTTCTTTAATTTGGGAAATTTTTCCTCTACAATTCTGTTAAAAATATGAGCAATACCACTATCCTGTGAATCTTCCTCCTCTTCTAGTCCTATGATTCATAAGTTTGTTCTTTTTCATAGTATCCCAGAGTTCACAGTTATTCCATTCTTATGTGTGTGTGTTTTAATGTTTCATTATCTTTACTTGATTGATCCAGTTCTTCTATATTGTCTTCTAGTCTAGATATTCTATCTTCTCCCTCATCCATTATGCTATTGAGACTTTCTTCCATCCTTAGCAAGATGTTTGTGGAGTGTTGCACTTCTTTTTTCATTTAAACTTAAATTTTTCAATGTTTGTATACCTTTTGCAATTTCATTCTGCAGTTTATCATTATCTTTTAATTTATCCCTATCTTATTTTAGATCTTTCATTTCTTTTTATATTTGTTCTTTCAATTCTTAGATTTCTTTAATCATGTTTATAATGATTCTTTTAAGATCTATGTCCTGGGTTACATCTAAGGAATCTTCATTGTAGGATTCTTCAGTAGAACTAGTATTTGGTGGAGGTTTATCATTTGAATTTTTTCATATTGTTTTGCATTGTGCTTTAGACATTTGGGATTTTTTGTTTGTTGTGGCTCTAGTGTGGAGTTTAGATGTTTCTTTTTTGACCTGAAGGCTGATTTTGCTTATATTCTTCAGGTGTTTGTTTATTTGTTTTTATTTTTTAATTTATTATTTTTTATGTGTATGAGTGTACTGTCTGCATGTAGGTTGGTGTACCCATGTCGTGCAATGCTGCAGAGGTCAGAAGAGGGTGTTGGATTCCCCTGGAACTATAGTTAAAGACAGTTCTTAGCTGCCATGTGAGTGCTGGGAATCAAACCCAGGTCCTCTGCAAGAGCAGTCGGCGCTCTTAACCGCTGAGCCATCTCTCCAGCCCCTCTTCACGTGGTTTTGCTGATTACTTAATTGGCATACAGGTGTGGATAGTTTAGGTCCCAAGTTCTCACCTCTATCCTAAGACTGGATGTAACAGCCTCCCTCACCCAGCCAGAAAACAGCTCCCCCAATGGCCAGAGCTATGAAACACCCAAGCCACCTAAACCTACCAGGCCCATGGAACCTGGACTACAAGGGCCCCTGAGGCTCCAGAACTTGTGGGCAGGAAGATCAACACACACACACACACACACACACACACACACACACACCACTCCTGTGCAGCTGGAGTCCCCCTTGCCAAAGTGGGGTGAGCTCCAGTCACCCACTTGGACATAGTCTGCCCAATGGCCCTTCAGGGCCAGCTGCCGAGGTCTGTACCTGGGTCCAGTGGGAGGGAGGCCCAGCCCACACAGGGGTTCTCTCTGCTGTCTCCTGAGCTCTGTCAATGTCTGTAGCCCCAACCTGCAGTCAGGAAGGGTCCAAATGCCCTCAGGACCACCTCTGGTGCTCCCCAGTGCTCTGGAGGGCCCTAAGTCCCCCTCCCCCAACTTAGCCTTAACTGCTCAGAACACACTCAGCTTCCATCTTAGTTCTCTCCCATTTTTAGTCTTTTAAGAGTTCTTCACACTACTTTCCATAGAGGTTGCAGGAAGCTGTAATCCTACCAGCAATGAATGAGCATTCTCCTTTCCCCATAACCTCTCCAGCATATGATTTCATTTATTTTCTTGATCTTAGCCTGTATTATCCAGATAAGACGAAATCTTAAAACTTATTTTAGTGCCGGGAATGGTGGCGCACAGCTTTAATCCTAGCACTCAGGAGGCAGAGGCAGGTGGATCTTTGTGAGTTCAAGGCCAGCCTGGTCTACAGAGTGAGTTCCAGGATAGCTGGGGCTACAAGGAGACCCCGTCTCAAAAAGACAAGAAAAAAGTGGTTTTAATTTGCATTTCCTTAATTACTAATGATATTGAACACTTTTTAAGATGTTTCTTAGTCTTCTTTATTTCTTCTTTTGAGAACTCTCTGTTCACATATTTACCCCATGTTTTAATTGGGTCACTCGTTTTCTTGGTTTTCTGAGTAATTTATTTACTCTGCATGTTAAAGCTCTGTCATATGTGTCACTGGTGAAGATTTTCTCCCACTCTGTGGGTTTTCTCTTCACTTATTTGATTGTTTCTTTCGCTGTACAGAAGCTTTTTAGTTTATTTATTTTTTTATCCCATGCCCTGGCTATTATGAGCATCACAGGAAGCATGGGAGTGCAGGTATGTTCTTTTTGATGTGCACTCAGTGGTGGAGTTGCTGAGTTTTATAAAGTCCCATCATGGATGCACTGCTACAGCCCCACCAACAGTGGTGGCTTTTCACTATCTGCTTTATCAAAAGTTAGCCGCACACAAGTACCAACATCCTGACATGGGCTTCTGCCTCTAGCCTGTGTGCATTTGCTATTAGACCTATTATTTCTTTTTTAAAAAATTATTGTTTTACATATTTTTTTGTACAAGATTATGTTACAAATCGAATCCAGGCTTGTTTCCCCCTCCCAACCACACCCCCACCCCACAAGATTCACCCTTTCAGTCAGTTCTTTGATGCAGTCCCCTCTGATGTTGGTGTTGTTGGTGTTCTTTCCAATATGCATCACTCCCAACAAGAAATGTTTACAACTAGGTTATTGGCACTAGCATCCACAGATGAGGGATACCATTCATCATTTGTTTTTCTGGGACTGTGTTACTTCACTTAAGATAATATCTTCCAGTTCCATCCATTTACCTGCAAAGTTCATGATGTTGTCTTTTTTCACTGCTGCATATAACTCCATTGTGTGGATGTACCACATTTTCCCTATCCACTTGTCAGTTGAGGGGCATTTGCGTTGGTTCCAGCTTTTTGTTATTGTGAACGGAGCTGCAATGAACATAGCTGTGCATGTATCTCTGCGGTAAGAAGAATCTTGTGGGTATATACCTAGGAGTGGTATGACTTGGTCAGGTGGTAAGCTCATTTTGAGTCTTCAAGGGTTCTCCACACTGCTTTCCACAGTGGCTGTACAAGTTTACATTCCCACCAGCAATGGATGAGTGCTCCCCTTTCCCCACAACCTCTCCAGCACTTGGTATCATTTGTTTTCTTGATCCTAGCCAGTCTTATTGGAGTGAGATGATATCTTAAAGTGGTTTTAATTTGCATTCCCTTAATTATTAGCGACTTTGAATACTTTTTAAGATGTTTCTCAGCCATCTCTAATTCCTCACTTGTGAAGTCTCTGTTCAGTTCTTTGCTCCATCTTTTGAGTGATTCATTTGTTTTCTTTCTTCTTTGTTTTTTGAGTAGTTTATATATCTGGAAACCAGCACTTTGTCAGATGTATCTGCAGTGAAGGTTTCCTCCCACTCTGTAGGTTTTCTCTTCACTTCCTTGATTGTTTCTTTTGATGTACAGGAGCTTTTGAGTTTAATGAGGTCCCATTTGTTAACTGTCGACATTAATTCTTGCACAGCTGCTGTCTGATTTAGGAAGTCTTTTCCTATGCCTATGTCTTGTAGTCTGCTGCCACTTTTTCTTCTATCACCTTCAGAGTTTGGGGTTTCACGTTGAGGTCTTTGATCCATCTGGAGTTTACTTTTGTACAGGGCCAGAGGTAGGGGTTTAATTTCATTCTTCTACAAGTGGTGATCCAGTTTTGCCAACACCACTTGCTGAAGATGCTGTCTTTCCTCCATTGTGTCTTCTTGGCCCCCTTGTCAAATATGAGGTGGTTGAAATTGTATGTGCTCAAGTTTGGATCTTCAGTTTTGTTCCATTGGTCAACAGGTCTGTTTTTGTGCCAGTACCAAGCTGTTTTTATGACTATAGCCCTGTAGTATAGTTTGAAGTCTGGTATAGAGATCCCCCCTGTATTGTCTTTTTCACTTTCAGGGTTGGCTTTTGGCATTCCGCAGGGCTTTGTTTTTCCACAAATAAATTAAGGGGACAGTTTTTTCTCCAGCCTGTTGAAGAAACTCTTAGGGAATTTTAAAGTAGGAATTGCATTTAAATCTATACAAAGAGTTTGGGCAAATGGACATTTTTCTAATAATTAATTGCCCAATCCAATGCCAGCATGGGAGGTAGTTTTCCATCTTCTGATGGTCTTCCTTCAATTTCCTTCTTCAGGGATTTTAAAATTTTTGGTTGTAAGAAGATCGTTGGTGTCTTTGGTTAGGTTTGTTCCTAGGTATTTTATTGTTTTTGTGCTGTTGTTGAGTGGAAGCGTCTCCTTGTATTCCTTCCTTCAGTGCTTATTGTTGATATTAAGAAAGACACTGAACTATTTTCTAGTTAATTTTGTATCCTGCTCCTTATACTGAAATTCTAGAGTATTTCTGGGTGGGAGTTTTTAGCATCCCTTAAGTAATATCATCATATCATCACCAAAAGGGATAGTTTGACCTCAACTCTTTCCAATTAGATACTCCTCTAAATTCCTTTCTTGCCTCTTAGCCCTGGCAAGTCTGTTTCAAGACTATATTTGAAGAGGATTGGTGAAGGGGGCAGTCTTGTGAGTTCCTACCTTTAAAAGGGAATGGGCTTCTGTCATTCTCCCATTGTAGAGATATTGGCTGTGGGTTTGGCTGTATATGCTTTGATTACATTGAGGAATGATCCCGTCCAATCCAATTCCTCCTAGAACTCTAACACAGAAGATGCTGGATTTTGTCAAAGGCTTTTTCTACATCAAAATTATTGTGGATTTGTCATTCAGTCCATTTATGTTTTGATGATATTTATTGATTTTCATATAGTTGAAACACATCCCTGCATTCTGCTATGAATCCAACTGGTCATTGATGTGGGTCTGTATGCAATTTGCAAGTATCCTGTTTAGAAGTTTTGCATCTGTGTTCATTAATGAGATGGGTCTATAGTTCTCATTTTTGGTTGTATCTTTGTCTAGTTTTGGTATTGGGGTGATGCTGGCTTCATAGAAGGGATTTGGGAGAATTCCCTCTATTTGTATCCTTCTAAACAATTTCAGTAATAATGGTTTTAAGTCTTTTTGAAATGTTTTATAGAATTCTACCATGAAACCATCTGGGCCTGGGCTTTTTTTTAGTTGGGAGGTTTCTTATTACATCTTCAATTTCTTCATATTATGGATGTGTGTTGAGCTGTTGATTTCTTCTTGGTTGAGCTTTGGTGATTCCCAGGATTTCGGCTATTCATCCATTTCTTCTAGGTTTTCAAACTTAGTAGAGTATAGGTTTTTGAAGTATTCCTGTATGATTTTCTGGATCTTTTCATTGTCTGTTGTGATATTTCCCTTTGCGTCATGAATTGTATTGATTTGGAGTTGTTCCTTCTTTCTTTTGGTTAACTGGCCTAGAGGTCTGTCTATCTTGTTTATTCTCTCAAAGAACCAACTTTTGGATTCATTGATTTTCTGTATGGGTTTCTTTGCGTTCTATTTGTGATTATTGATCTCTGATTTTTGTTATTTCTTCCTGTGCTGCTGCATTTAGGGTTCATTTGTTGTTGTCTCTCAAGTGTATTTAGCTGAGTAGTTAGATCATTCAACTTGTGCTATTTTCTGTTTGTTTTGTTTATTTGTTTGTTTGTTTTGTGTTGTTTTTTAGATGTAGGCACTCAGTTGATAAACTTCCCTCTTAGGACTGCTTTTTGAAGTGTCCCATAGGTTTTTGTTGTGTGTATTGTCATGTCATTCAGGTTCCAGGAGTGCTTTTATTTCTTTATTTTCTACTCTTTGGGGTGCGGCTAGATGATCCTTGTAAGGTGCTTCCAGTCTGGTTGATGTCTATAAATTGTACTTCCCAAAGCGATTTCTTTTTTTAAGGTCTATGTGAGCTCTTTGCGTGTGTTAAAGCTTCTGGAATGCATTGTCCTTAGAATGAAGTGGGTAGAATGTATTGGAGTTGACTGTCGGTGGTCTGGGTAGAAATGCATGAACACATCCTCCATTATAATCGTGAGGTCCCATTGTGCTAATTATCTCTTGTAGCACCTTTCTTTTTTGCTGTGACTTATAATATCGAGTGATATCCCCTCTGTGTGCTGGAGTAGGATCGGCTAAAATATGTTCTATTGGGCCCGTTATGAGTGTGTGATAACAGTGTACACTTTGGGATCATTGGTGTAGTTATCATTCAGTCAGATGTTACCTCTGTTTATTCTTTGTCTGTGATCGTCCAAAGGACTTAGTGGGTATTGAAGCCCCTTACTATTTGTGCTGGGTAATCTGTGCCTTGTGTCCTAAGAATTGTCTTTAAAATTTTTGTGCACAGAGTTTGGTGCATATATATTCATGATTGTGAATCTTCATGGTCAATTGTTCTTTAATAAGATGTAATGGCCTCTTTGTCCTTTATTTCCTTTACTTTAAGTTATTTGTCGATATTAGAATCAACTTGCTTTCTTTTGGTACCATTTGCTTTAGAATATTTTTTTCCATCCCTTCACCTTAAGTTGGTGCCTATCCTTGAGATTGAGATGGGTTCTTGTGAGACATCATATAGATGGGTTTTGTTTCCTAATCCATTCTCCCAGTTGTGTCTTTTGATTGGGAGTTTAGTTTAGTCCATTAATATTTAAGGTTATAATTGAAACGATGCCTGTTCCTTCCTTTCACCTATTATCCATTTGCATTTTTATGTCTTGGTTTCTTATTCTTACAGTTTGTTTTATTTAGTTTCCTTCTGGTCTTGGGGATGGTTGCTCCTTCTCTTCTGTCCTGTGATTGCTTCAAGTATTTCTGAAGGGTTGATTTTCCAGACATGTATTTCTATCATCTTGGTTATGTTCATAGAAGATTTTTCTCCCTCCTTCAACCATAATCGACATTTTGCTGGGTATAGTAACCTGGGTTGGCATCCATAGTCATTTAACACTAGGAATGCTTTGCTCCATGTTCTTCTTGCTTTCATGGTTTGTGCTGAGAAGTCAGTCTTAATTCTGATGAGTTTCCCCTTATGTGTAACTTGCTGTTTTTCTCTTGTGGCTTTCAGAATTTTGTCTTTGTTTTGAGCATCTAGCATTTTAACTATGATATGTTTCTTTTCTGATCTGTGTCTGTTTGGAGTATTATGTGCTTCCTGTATTGTATGGTTTGTCTTTTTTTAGTTTGGGCAATTTTCATTATTATTCGTTGAAGATCTGATCAATTACATTCTCTTGGGATTCTTCTCCTTCCTTTATTTCCTATGATTGGAGGTTTGATCTTTTTAATATTGTCCCATATTCCTGGTTGTTCACTTTTGTGTATTTTTAAAAATTTTCATAATTATTATTTAGGCAAATTTAGTTGCTTGTGTTATCTCCAGGCTGTATCTTTCTAGCTTCCTTCATCTATTCTGAGGCTTTTCATTCCTTTCCTCTTAATTGGATGAGTATTCTATCTTCTTTTTTCAGTTCATCCTGTGATTTACTTTTACACTTGTTTCCTATTTTTTGTTTTGTGACTGCTTCTTTTTTCAGCCATCTTCCTTCTTGGTGCTCCTGTCATCCTTACTTCGCTGGTTGACTTCTTTTTCAGTGTTTCTACTTCTCGTCCCAGAGTTTGTCATTTTCTCCCTCTAGTTCTTTCTGACAGTTTTGTCATTCTCTCCCTTTAGTTCTTTCCGAAGTTTGTCTTGTCTCCCTCTAGGTCCTCCTTGAGTTTTTCATTCTCTTTCCTTAGTTCTCTGACTTTTCTTTATTCTTTAATTTCTCTGAAAGGTCTTCAATTGTTACTCTGAGATCTTTTTCTTGGGTCCCCCCAAGGGAATCCCACTTAGGCAATCTCCTACAGGGTTGGTAGAGCTTGGTGATTATTCTTGCACTCTTTCCCATGTTGTCTTTCTTTGTGTCCCTAGCATGTGGTTTTCCCTGTTTTTGCCTGTATTCTGATATGAGTCACAAATGCCGTTTCACGTGTTGAAGGCTTGCTTTGCTTGCCTCCTTCACATGCCTTTTTTTTTCCCTTGTTATGGAGTGTTGACTTGTCTAGGTTTCAGGCTTTCAATTTTTGTTTATATATTGGAAGTCAATTCACCTCTTCCCTTTCTGTTCTGAAGGTTCTCCAAAAAATCCACTTGGACACTCTCTCTCAGCAATTCCAGTTGGCCGGGGGTGGGGGGGTGGGCAGGATGGGTGCTGGGCGAATGCCTGACTTAGCCCGTGCCCTGGTACTCTGTACTTCAGGTGGTCCTGGCAAGGTCCCTAGATACTAACACTGTGCACTCAAGTCTCAGAACTGTTTTAAGTTAAAAAAGGCGCCACTTAAATTAAGTAATTGTGACCTTATCCCATGTCCGAACTCTGTCTGATTAGAAAGTCATTTCCATACACCATATCTTCTATCTTCTAGGTTACTACCATAGTTTTCTAACATTTTCAGAGTTTAACATTTCACACGGAGTATTTGATCCATTTAGAGTTGACTTATTGTGACAAGTGAAAGATAAGGGTTTAGTTTCCTTTTACAGACGGTGGAGCTCCAGTTTGCCACGCACCATTGTTGGAAGATACAATTATGCCCTTCCCCTTTGTCTTAGCCCCTTTGTCAAATATGAGATGGCTGAAATTGCGTGTCCTTAAGTTTCGGTTTTCAACTATGTTCCATTGATCTATGGGTCTATTTTTGTGCTAGTACCATGCTGTTTTTATGGCTATAGCTCTGTAATACAGTTTAAAATCTGGTATCAATCCCCCCCCCCGTATTGCTCTTTGTGCTGAGAGTTGCTTTGCCTATCCGGGGTCTTTTGTGCTTTCATATGAATTTCAGGATTTTTTTTTAATTCTGTGAAGAATGTCATAAGGATTTTGATTGGGATAGCATTGAATCAACATATTACTTTGGGTAGGATGGTCATTTTTACTATATTAATTCTTTCAATCCATGAGCATGGGAGGTCCTTCCATCTTCTGCTACCTTCCTCAATATCTTTCTTCAAAGATTTAAAATTTTCATTGTACAGATCTTTACTGTCTTTGGTCAGGTTCTGAGATTATTTTTTTGGGAGGCTTTTGTGAATGGGATGCTTTCCATGTGCTCATTCTCCAATTGCTTGTTATTAATATATAAGAAGGCTACTGATTTTTGTAGATTAATTTTGTAAACTGTCACTTTCCTGAAACTGCTAATCATTTCTAGGAGTTTTGTGGAACTTTTGGCATCCTTTAGATATAATATCATATCATCTACGAAAAAAGGACAGTTTGACCTCTTATTTTCCAATTAGCACTCCTTTAATTTCCTTCTCTTGTTTTATTGCTCTAGCAAGAATTTCAAGCACTGCATTAAAAAGGAGTGGAGATCATTGACAGCCTTGTCAGGTCCCTGACTTTAAGGCACTGCTTCTAATTTTTCTCCATTTAGAATAATATTGGCTGTGGGTTATTTATTTATTTATTTATTTATTTATTTATTTATTTTTGGTCTTTTTGAGACAGGGTCTCCCTGTAGCCCCAGCTGTCCTGGAACTTGCTCTGTAGATCATGTTGGCCTTGAACTCACAAAGATCCATCTGGCTCTGCCTCCTGAGTGCTGGGATTAAAGGCATGTGCCACCATGCCTGGCCTTTCTGAGTTTTTAATGTAAGCACTTAGAGCCATAAACTTCCCTCTTAGGTCTACATTTAAAGTATCCCAGAGGTTTTGTTGTGTTGTATTGTCCTTTTCCTTTAATTCCAAGAATACTTTTATTTCTTTCTTAATTTGTCCTTTAACCCATTTATTATTCAGAAGTGTGTTATTTAATCTCCATGAGTTCATGTAGTTCCTAGGGCTTCTTCTGGTGTTGATATTAAACTTTATTGCATTGTGGTCCTATAGAATGCATGGAATTATTTCAATTATTTTGTACTTGTTAAGGTTTGTTTTGTGCCCCAGTATGTGGTTGATTGATTTTGGAGAAAGTTCCATGGGATGTTGAATAGAAAGTATATTTTCGCTGGCATGGAATATTCAGTAGATGTCTGTTAGGTTCATTTGACATACAGGATTGTTCAACTCAGATGTCCCTCTTTTTATTCTTTGTCTAGTTGACTTGTCTAGTGGACAATGTGGAATATTAAAATCCCCTACTAGGAGTATGTTGGGATTAATCTGTGTCGTAAAGTCCTGTAATGCTGTGTTTATGACATTGGGTAAACTAGACTTTGGTGTGTATGTATTCATAATTCTAATAACTTCTTGGTTAATTGTTCCCTTGATAAGGATGAAATTAACCTCATTATATCTTTTGATTAGTTTTGGTTTGAAGTCTATTTGGTTCAATATTAGAATAGCAACCCCTGCTTGCTTCTTAGAGCCATTTGTTTGGAATATTTTTTCCACCCTTTCACTTTCAGATAGTGCGTGTCCTTGAAGGTGTGATGAGTTTCTTGCAAACAACAAAAATACATATTTTGTTCTTTAATCCATTCCTCTAGCCTGTCTCTTGATTGGAGAGTTCAGTCAATTGATATTTCAAGTTATTATTGAGAGACGTGTACTAGTTCCCATCATTTTAGTTTCTGTTTGCATTCTTGGTCTAGCTTAGTATTTCCACAGTTACACCTTCATTTAACTTCTTTCTGTTGCTGCTTGGGTATAGTTGTTCCTTTCTTCCTCTCTTTTTATTGTTTCAAAGTGTTCTCTGAAGGCCTGGTTTTCTGGACATGAATTCTTTCAGCCTATTCATGTCATGGAAGATTTTCCCTTCTCCTTCAACTATAATAGACATTTTTGGGGTAAAGTATTCTGGGTTGGCATTTATAGTCATTTAGTACTGGGAATACTTTGATCCAGGCTCTTCTGGTTTTAATAATTTGCATTGAAAATTCAGCTGTAATTCTTATAGTCCTTTATATGTAACTTGTTTTTCTTTTGCAGTTTTCAGTATTCTCCTTTTGTTCTGAACATTTAATTTTTGTGGGTGTTTTGTTTTGTTTTGTTCTGTTTTTGGTATTTTTTGAGACGGTCTCACTTTAGTCCCAATTGGCCTGGAGCTTGCTATGTAGACCAGGCTGGCCTTGAACTCAGAGAAATCTGTCTGCCTCTGCCTCCCGAGTGCTGGGATTAAAGGCATGTGCCACCACACCTAGCGCATCTAGTGTTTTTATTATATGGCATGGGGAATTTCTTTCCTGGTCCTGTCTATTTGCTGGTCTATGTGCTTATATTCGTATGGGTTTGTCTTTCCTTACTTTGGGGAAATTTTCTTCTACAATCCTGTTGAAGATCTGGTCCATGCCATTATCCGAGATTCTTCACCCTATGCCTATGATGTGTAGGTTTGGTCTCTTCATGGTGTTCCACATTTCCTGATTATTCCATTCATAGTCTTTGCTTGAGCAGTCCAATTCTTCAACTTTATTGTCCAGTTTTGATATTCTACTTTGTTCATTCTGTTACTGAGGCTTTCTCCTATCATTTACAGATAGCTTATTGAGGGTTTCACGTCCTTCTTCATTTCAACCTGAAGAAAACTCAGGTTAAAATGATATTTCTATCTCTTTTGTGAATTCAGTTAGAGCTTTATCCCTATCTTCTTTCAGTTCTTTGATTTGTTTGTGTGCTCTTTAAATTCCTTGAATTCCTTGATCATGTTTATGATAGTTCTTTTAAATTCTGTGTCCTGGGTTATGTCTAGGGGTTCCTCATTGTAGAACTCTTCAACAGGAATGGTAGTATTTAATGGAGACATATTATTTGGGGTTCTCATATGATTGGTTTTTTGTTGTGATTTTGGCATGTGGATTTCTTTTTTGTTTGTGGGTCTGGAATGAAACTCAAATGTTCCTTTGCTGAATTGAAGACTGACTTTACTTCTATTCTTGACTTGCCTTGGTTGTCTTCTTATTAGGTATGAAAGGCTTGTTGGTGTAGGTTTCAGGTTCTCACTTCTGATTTTGTATTAACAAGACCAGCTAGTTTTCATCCAGCTAGTCAGGAGCACCTCCAGAGGCCCAAGTTGAGTATCAGTCATGCAAGCTTGAACCCATGGGACCCCTGAATCATGTGCAGGCTTGCTGTAGGCACTCCTAAGCAGTCTGGAAATGTCCAGACCTAAACCCAAGGGCTGAGGAGTCTATCCCTGGAGCAGCAGGAAGGGCTTCAGATGTTCCTGAGCTAGGGGGTTTGGGATGGTGCTGCAACTGGGGGCTCTCACCACCACTTGGAGGCCAGTTTCAGGCACTCACAAGCAGGCTGGAACCCACAAGACACCCTGCACCACTTGGAGGCTGGCTGCAGGCTCTCTGGGGTAGGCTGGAAATCCTGGCTTATTTCTTTTTGAAAAAGGATTTTCACAAGATGTTTGAGAAACGATCATAATATGGAGGTCAGACAAAAAGCAGAGATGCAGAAAAGGAATGACAAGAAAGCACAGTAAACAGAGAACTGAGCTGCTGTCAGGGACCTGGGGAAAGGCAGACTCTGGGTGGGAGTGGGGGATAGGTGATCTACCATGCCCTGGATGCCTAGGGGACAAGGGCTGGAGCCTGCAACAGCAGAAGCTGAGACATTTCAGTGTGGCAAGAGGACTGGAAGATGGTCGCTGGTTCAAGTGAACCATCAACCTGACACAGCCCACATTTACCAGAGGAGAGAGTCTCAAAGAGGGTTACCTAGGTCAGGTTGGCCCATGGGTGTGTCTGCTGGGGATTGTCTTCATTATGTTAATTGATGTGGGAAGACCCAGCCCACCATGGGCAGCACCATGCCCTAGACAGGGGTCTGTTAAGAGAAGAGAAATCAGGGCTGGAGAGATAGCCTAGCGGCTAAGAGCACCGACTGCTCTTGCAGAGGACCCAGGTTCGATCCCCAGCACCCACATGGCGGCTAAGAACTGTCTGTAACTCCAGTTCCAGGAGAACTCCAGTTCCAGGGGGATCCGAGACCCTCTTCTGACCTCCGTGGAATTGCACGACACAGGTGCACCAACCTACATGCAGATAGTACATTCATACACATACAAAAATAAATAATTTTTTTTTTTTGTCTTTTCGAGACAGGGTCTCCCTGTAGCCCCAGCTGTCCTGGAACTCACTCTGTAGACCAGGCTGGCTTTGAACTCACAAAGTGGGGATAGCGCAGCCGTTAAAGGCTGAGGCTAAGAACCGCAAAAAAAAAAATAAATAAAATTTTTTTTAAAAAAGAGAAGAGAAATCGAGCTGAGCACAAGCAAGTGAGCATGCCATGTGTTCATTTTCTTTGCTCTTGACTGGGTGTGATGTGACCAGCTGCTCTAAGTTCCTGCCTCAATTTCCCCACAATGATGGACTATAACCTGGAATTGTAAGCTGAAATCAACCCTTCTTCCCTACGTTGCTTTATGCCAGGATATTTTCTTACAGCAACCAACACAAAACTGGAACCAATGATAAAGATTTGCTTATGAGTAACAGCATGGGGATAGAAACGTTTCTAGATTACCTGAGTGAGCTGTGCATCTCTAGACACAGAGTGTGGAAATGTAGGAGGTACGAATTTAAAAAAAATTTATTTCCTCAAATTGAGAACCAAAAATTTCTAGAAGGAAGCACACTCTGCCCTCTGCTTTGATAAAAAATCAGAATGTGATCCATGCTTGATCAATCACAGTCCTCTTCCAGAAGTTCTCTGCTTAGAGAAGTCTGTCTGCTGGGATTATTAATCTGGTGGCCTTGGGTTGGTGACAGCACAATGAAACCAGAGGTAAAGGAGAGTTGAGAAGATTCTAAGGAGCCGGGGAGATGACACCGCGGTTCAGAGCACTTGCTGCTCTTGCAGCTGATGGCTCACCACCACCTGTAACTCTAGCTCCAAAGGATCTGATGCCCAACTGTGGCCTCTGCAGGCACCTGCACACACACACACACACACACATCACACACACACATCACACACACACACACACAGGCACACACACACAGGCACACACACACACAGGCACACACACACAGGCACACACACAGGCACACACACACAGGCACACACACACACAAATAAAAGTAATAAAAATAGAACTGGGTATGGTAGCACATGCCTTTAATTCAAGCACTTGTGATATTGAGGCCAATCTGGTCTACATAGTAAGTTCTAGGCCAGCTGAGGCTATAGGAAAACTCTGTCTTAAACAAAGAAAATAATATGTATTTTTTAATTTATTTATTTATTATGTATATGAGTATATTGCCTACATGTGTGCAAGTGCACCCAAGTTGTACAATCCCCAAGGAGGTTAGAAGAGGGTGTTGTATCACCTAGATATTGAGTTACAGATGGTTGTTACCTGCCATGTGGGTGCTGGAATCAAGCCCAGGTCCTCTGTAAGAGTAGCCAGTGCCTTTAACTGCTGAGCCATCTCTGCAGCCCCCCAAATAAGTATTTTTTAAAGAAAGATTCTAGAAAACTTCAGAGAAGAAGCATAAATGGTCGCATAGGAAAGCTCTAGAAGCCAAACGGCCTAGAATGGTCCCAGTGTCACATGATGTCACCTGACTGCCAGTGTTGTGTTTTCTCCCTCCCCTCCCCCAGAGGACTCAAGGATGGAATGAAAACAGGGGCCAGATGTTGTCTAAGGACTGTCCTTTCATGCCTCTGGCTGGGAAGGGCTGGGGGAGGAGGTAGACTTTAGAAGACAGACGCTACACTGCACGGGGGAGCAGCTGGAATGCCAAGATGCCAAGACGGTGAAGGGTGAATGTGGGGAAAAGGTCTCCAGTAACCACACAGAACGAAGGAAACCAAGACATTTTTCTTTATTTTTAAATAAAACTTCTTATGAATTTCATGCACTATATTTTGGTCATAATTGTACCCCTTCCCTGTCTGCATCCTTCTTATAGCCCCCCCCCCGCTGGATTTCATGTACCCTGCCATATATATTAAGGCCTAATCAAGTCACATTTGTGTCTCCAAATGGCCTTCTGTGTGCATCTATCCAAGTTACCTTATCTCATGCAAGAATTTTTTTATGTCATTAAATTTTGCTTATCTGCCTTGTGCTGGTGGGGGTGCACATGTGGAGGCCAGAGGACTTGTGGGAGCCCACTCTCTCCTTCTAGCATGTGGGTTCTGGGTACCAAACTCGGGCTGTCAGGCCTGGTGCAAGTTCCTTTAGCAACTGAAACCTGTCACCAACCCCAGCCAAGAATTTTCAAATTCTATCCAGGTATTTGTTAAAAACAAGCCAGATGGAGTTGGGTGTGGTGGCACATTTCATCCTGGCACTTGAGGGGCAGAGGCGGGCAAATCTCTGTGAGATTGAAGCCAGCCTGGTTTCCATCATGTGCTCCAGGCCAACTGGGCTACAGGGAGACCCTGTCTCAAAAAAGGCAGAAATAAATAAATAAAATATTAAAAAACAATAAACAAGCTAGATGGGGTTGAAGAAATGGCTCAGTGGCTAAGAGTGCTTGCCGGTCTCGAAGGACCTGGTTTAGTCTCTAGCACCCAAGTGGTGGCTCACAACTGCCTGTAACTCCACTTCCAGGGGATCCACTACCTTCTCTGGCCTCCCCTGGCTACGTTATGCACATGGTGCACATATGTGCATACACACATGCATATACGAATTATAAATAAGTCTTGGAATGCACAGAGCTTAGACCAGGAACTTCCCAGGACCACCTGAAGCACAGGTAGGAGCCAGGTGCTCCAGCCAGGTGGATTGTTGGATAATTCTATCTCTGGGTTGTTGGATAATTGTTTCATTGCTTTGTTGGATAATTAAATCATTGTCTTGCATGGCTGTCGGGGTGGAGTTGCCCTGCTAGCTGGTATAAAAGGTGGGCCTATATGATTATTAATATTCATATTCTAAAAAAAAAGAGAATGTAAAGTTGTACTTATTTTTACCTGCATGCAACTTTACTGTTAAAATGTGAATCTCTAAATGTGTTTTGGAATTAACCTATAGTTTATTTTCAGATTTTTAAATTTTGATTTATGTGTGGAATGTACATATGCATATTTTGTAATAATATAAAATCAAAGGGAACAAAAAGAGAGAGAGAAAAACCTATCCAAAGAACTGACCAGGGACTGGAGAGATGGCCTAGTGGTTAAGAGCGTCGACCGCTCTTACAGAGGACCCGGGTTCGATCCCCAGCACCCACATGGCGGCCGAGAACCGTCTGAAACTCTAATTCCAGGAGAACTCCAGTTCCACGGGAGTCCGACACCCTCTTCTGACCTCCGCTGCATTGCATGACACGGGTGCACAAACTTGCATGCAGACAGTACATTCATACACATACAGAAATAAAAAAAAAATAAAAAAAGAACTGACCAAAACAGTAAACTTGCACATCAAAAAGGTTATAAAAGACTGAGAAAAAGATGCAAGACAGGACTTAACATGTATGACAGAATCCATGAGCTCTGGCGGGGGACGGAGGGCATGAGGGGTGGGCATGGATGGGGAATGAGTCTAAATTTGATTAAGAAATGTTGTATGAAATGCGCTCAATAAAAATTAAAAATTTTTTTTAAATGGTAGGCCTGTTGCCAATGTGAGACTTGAGTGCACAGCGCTTAGATCAAGGACTTCCCAGGACCACCTGAAGCACAGAGTACCACCCCCCTCCCCCACCAACTGGAATTGCTGAGGGAGTGTCCAAGTGGATTTTTTGGAGAACCTTCAGAACAGAAAGGGAAGAGTGAGTTAGACTTCCAATATATAAACAAAATTGAAAACAAATTATAAATAAGTCTTTAAAAGCAACCTAGAGTATTCCACATGGGGTAGAACTTTTTCATTAAAACACACACACACACACACACACACACACACACACAAAGCGTTTTGCCCGTGTTTATTTTTGTTGTGGTTGAGAGCAGACAAGGGAAAAGAACTTCAGCATGGCTTTCCGCAGACTCTGTTTTCAAAGGTTCAACATGGAGACCCTTTAGCTGCAGAGTTCTGGCTTGCTGGTGACAACGTGGTTGCTGTGACTCTAGATCTCACATTCCCAGAGAGGGCAAAAGTAGCTTATATACCACCTGGGAATCCACCATCCCTAACAGGCCTTGGGGAGGAGAGTCAGCAGCTGTGTCTGACCCCCACTCGTGTGGGACATTTTCTATGGCAAATGGAGGGGAACCTCAGGCTAAAGAGGCAGTGAACTGCTGATAAATGGGGCCCGTGCCCAACATTTCAATTCAGGCCAGACTTTTCCAGTCCTGACGACCCACCCACCACCCACACTGGAGCCTCCCTGTACCATCCCCGGTGAGAAGAGAAGGCCCCAGTTTCCCCGCCCCCCAAGGCTCACGGTGTCCCATCAGGGGAGGGAGAACTAGCATCTTGAACTCTGCTGTATGCCCTCCAGTAAGAAGCCCCATGAAATGAGGCTCCCTAGATACCCAGGCCATAGACCTGTAGCACAGTGTAACAACCACGGCTCGGGGAGGTAAACTGAGGCCCAGAGCTTCTAGGCAATTGTCCAAAGGATAGAGGCAAGTGAAATGACACAGCCTCAGTCTCTGGGGGCATGGCAGGGGGATGCCATCCAGCCTTCACTGTGGAGCGTCCCTCAGATGCAGGACAGACCCTGCACCTGTACCGAGTTCTTTAGTTCAGTGCCCTATGGGAAGCAAGTGCCCTCTGTGTGTGTGTGTGTGTGTGTGTGTGTGTGTGTGTGTGTGTGTGTGCGCGCATGTGCTCATGCATGCTTGTGTCTACTTTACTGATGTCATGAAAATTAAAGAAGCAGGCAGGATTGGTGCCACAGCTCAGGTGTGCGGGGGGTGGGGAGGACCTGAGTGTGAGCTAGCCCGTCTTCTCGGACTCTCAGTCTCCTTCTCCCTAAACTGGGGCAGAGGTGAAGACAGCACTTCTTACAGAGCCCATGCAGGATGAGGGCAGGTCTCCCAGCAGCCCCTGGCTCACTCCAGTGCTGGAGGGACAAGCTGGGCTGCCAGGTGGGCAGGGGTGTCTCTACAGCGTCCTCTGTGTCCCCCAGCCCCTGATTGGAGATGTCCCCACTGCCTCTTGCTGTGTACATCCAGGGCTCGGAGGGACCACAGTCCTTTGTGGCTACATGACCAGCTCCCAGGGCCACTCTCTGGCCACTCGTGGTGGCAGGAGGCACTGGGCAGGGAAGAGCCTTCTCACCGGTGTCCAGGCTCCCGCACAGCACATTCATAGCCTTGGGCCGAGCGCCCTCTGGTGGCCTAGGCCACCTGACCACTGTGTCACAGGCCCAGCTTGGCTCCTAAATTTAGGGGTCTGAGTTAGGCCAAATTAGGATTGCTGGGCGCCCACCACTCTCAGGAGCCAGACATACACCATTGTGAGAAGCACCCAGACTCGAGGTAACACAGCCTGTGAAGAGCCCACCAAGACTAAATTCAAGAGAAAAGACTTGCAGCCCCTAGAGGCAAGAAAAACACCCTCGTGCTGTGGAAACACCTCCAGGCTGGGTGGGCAGAGGTGAGGTTGCGGACCTGGCTAAGGGTCATGCCTGTGAGAGAGACCATAGGGCACACAACGAGCTCACAATAAGCTGGCCCACCACACGGGCAATGTACACAGTTTCACAAAGGACAGGCATGGGCGACTGCAGCTTCAGAGGTCAGTCCCACCATCCTCGAGCTGTGACTTTGGACAGGCTCCTGTCTCTGTGCCTCATCTATTGAATGGGGACATCTTCTTCCTCTCTCTTGGGCGTTGTTTTTGGACTAGGCTGAGCTAGTGTCTAACCCAGTGAGTGAGTCATATCTACACTGCTAACTGTCCATGACCACCCCCCACCATCACCCCAACATACTAGGGCTGTCTGGGAGACTCCATCCTCCACCTCCAGAACAGCCTATTGTTTGTCACCTGTCCCTCATTAGTGTGAGCCAGCCTGATGGAAACCACTTGGTCCTCTGGCCTGTGTCCCCCTGAGTGAGTAGTCTACCCCAGCACCCCAACTCTCAAATCAGCGGTACTTGGGTAGGGGTAAAGTCTCCACACAGGCAGTCTTCTCTCTCTCTCTCTCTCTCTCTCTCTCTCTCTCTCTCTCTCTCTCTCTCTCTCCCTGCTGAGTGTCACTTTGCCCACCCGACCCAGGGGCTAAGGGGTCCCAGGCTCAGTGGGGAGCCTCCCAAGAACCTTCCAGAGTGTGGAGTGGGACTTGGCCACTCACTAAATGTCCGGTCATTGTTCCCCCTCCACAGTCCTGTTTTCCCATTCACAAAATGAAGCCTTGAATGAACCCCAGGGGGTCTCCAAGAGGCTGTTGATGCCCACGGTAGTGCAGGCCCTGCCCCCGCAGTTACCGCAGCCACAGCCTCACCTGTAGCAATAACCTCCTATCAGGTGGCCCCAAGTGGCCCCTTCCACAAGTGATAAGAGCAGACTGATGACCATGGGAGTTGCCCTGACCCTTGGCCAGCATCTGGGGTCCCCTGGATGAGAACAAAGGATGACCAGGCAGGAAAGCCCCACACTCAGCAGAGGAAATCATTGCAGACACCTGCCAAGGGTCCATGCCTGCCCCGTGTGGGGGACCCAGACCTCTGGGCACTTTGTGGATAGGAGCCAAGGTGCCTCATGGGTAGGTCTGTCCTGCCCTGGCTCCCAGACAGCCATCCCCAGCAGGCAGGACCCCAGGTCAAGCCAAAGGACCCCTGGGGCAACCGAAGGCTATAATGGAATGTCCCGAGATGCCACTTTTGTAGACGTGGGAAAGCCAGTGGGCTCCTTCTGCAGCACTGTGACACCTGTCCCCAACCTCCTCCCTGTCCCCATGATAAGGGCTGTGATGGGAAGCAAACGGAGGGCAGGAAATCTTGGGACACTCACCTGGCTCCTGACAAAGTGCCCTGCTTAGTGGCACCACCCAGCCGCTCTCTGCCTGCCAGTAGCAATCTCATCTGACAGAGAGAGAGAAGCCCCACCTCAGAGTGCGTGGGAGCCAGCCTGGCATCTTCCAGACTCTGTGGGGTGTGAATCACTCTTTACATTACAAAGTACCTGGGTGTGTGAAGAAAAGTCTAGAAGGAAATCAGAACTACCAAGAAGAGAGCCTGATGCTGGGTTTGAAACTCCAGCCAATGGTTTCTTAAGGGCCCTCTGGCTTCCGCTGGTTGCCTGCAGTGCACCTGTACCAAATGGGAAGTACTCAGCCTATCCTGTGGAGCCCAAACACACCTGTATAGAGGTCTGGGCTGAGGCGCCCATGGCTGAAGCTCTGACCACCAGGTGGCGCCCCTGGTCTTTTTTTGTAAACAGCTCAGACTCAGAGAATTAGCCAGCAGGTGGGCAAAGGCCAAGATCCACTCACCCAGGAGCCCCAGGGTCTCTTCCTCTGCGGGGCAAGGTGGGTCACTCATTGTGGGTCCCCTTCTTCTGGCCTAAAAGGGATCTTCAGCCCCTTTGCTCTAGCCCCGCCGTAAAGGAGTTACAGAAGTCTCTATTCTCAGAGACATTCCCACACCCCTCATGGGGTCCCTGCCTGTAGGGACTTTCATCCCCCACCATGGGTCATACCCCAGATGCCAGAGGACAACTTACAGGAGTCAGTTCTGTCTGTCCTTCTACCATGTGGGGCCCCAGGATTGAACTCCGGCTTGGTAGCAGGCACCTTTACCCGCTAAGACATCTTGCCAACCCCAGACCCCCCTCTATGTCGCTGCTCGTCTTTCTGTTTCTGGATGACCTGACCCCACTGACGCTTGGCTTCTCCCTGACGTCTTTTGGCCTCTATCTCAAGCTCCAGGCCCTTCAGCCCACCCAAGGCACTGCCTGACAGTGGGTTGTACCCTGAAACTCCCACCACCAGAAGCCCTGGGCAAAGGTGCTGTCTGGCCTGCCTGCAGCTGAGGTAAGACAAGGAACTGAGAGGAGCAGTTCTGACCACAGCCTTTTGGGTGGGAGGGGGAACTCCTCCATCACGCCAAGCTGACTGGGAGGTCCAAGCCCTCCTCAGGCTGTGTGGCCCCCAGCAAGCACCCACCCTGTCTGTGCCTGGCTTCCTGTTGGGGGGCTGTTGGGCTCTAGGGTGCTGGACTCAGGCTGAACAGTGTCTGCTGGGCCAGAAGACATCATGGAGCAGTAGGCTTGGGTCCGCCACATCCATGGAGGTGGCAGGTGTAGAGCAGAGGCTGACCTGGCCACACTCCATTCTGCCACCTGCCTGCTGGGTGCCTCAGTGAACCTCAGCCTTGATGCCCTTGTTATCCTTGTCCCAGCAGCTAGGACTGCCCCCTTTATCCCCACACCCACTGTGATCCCTGGGGAGGCCAACCAGTTCAGCCTGGATTCCTAGGGCCATGGTCAGGCCTTTATTAAAGATCACAACACCTTGTGACCCCCTCTCCTCCATCATCTCTAAACCCACTTTCTCGATGCCAAGTACCCTGCACGGGAGCTCTGGACTTTGGGTCAGGGCTGAGTGTTTACCCATGTTTCCATCCAAGTGTTGACGTGGTAGCCGATGGCCCGCTCAGCCACTGGGTTAAGCATTGATTTTTCTGGTTCTAGGTGGCTGGGGCCACAGGTCATCTTTGCAATTTTTCCTGAAATGAGGAGCCACTGGGTGGGCTAGGGTGACACCCCCTAGCTCCCTTCTTCCCAGCTGACATTCAAGGTCTAGGTGAACTGCCTCTCACCTCTGACCCCTGAGCCTCGGCCCAGCCCATGAGTCCGTCCTGGCCCCCAGCTTGCTTCCCTGGGGAAAGCAGGTACTGAGCATCCCGTCCCCTGCTTCCCGAAGTTCTAAGGGACTCTTCCCTGGTGAGATGGGAAGGGCCTGGGCTAGCCCTGGATCAGGGAAGAGCTCAGTCAGCACAGGTGGGCTGGGCAGCCCTGGTCCCAGATCATGGTCCTCCCCTCTCCAGGACCCAAGAGACCCCCTTTCTCCAGGAGTCCCAGGACTTGACTTTCCTCCACTTCCTATACCACACTGGCAAGGCCACTGCTGAGGTGGGCTCCATGCCCTCAGCCTCCTTCTTCATGTGTCTTTCCATTCTCTACCAGAAACCCAGGGACCTCAAGAGATGCAAATACAGTCCTCTCAGTCTCCCTCCTCAACTGTCTATGACCCCCGATGAGCCCTAGGATTAAGATCCAACCCGTAACCTGGGCCTCCAGCCAGATGATCTTGCCGTCTGCCTCTTTCCTCCTTCTAGTCTTGACTGAGTCTGCCAACCACACTGCTTCAGCCAGTCCCAGACGCCACCTGGCCAGGCCCTTGTCTCTGAGCCTCTCATAGTGCTTTTCCTTTTGGGGGTACCCTTCCTGTTTCTCTACCTGGCTCAGGAACTCAGGCCTCTGGGGTGTCCTTCTCTGACTGGCCTCTGAGGGGTTCGTATGAGTTTTCCTGGAGCATTGCCCTGCCCTACCCCCAGGCACCAGCTTGGAGCTTCTGAAATTGGCCATGACCAGTGACATGGGCCCGGAGCATTAGAAAACAGCAAAGTGGCAGGGCACGTGAGGGGCACATGGAGCCAGATGTGGTCCCTGCCAGGCCCCTGGGAGCTTGTGTGAGCCTGGTGGGTTCCTGTCTGAAAGCTGTGCCTGTGCTTGTGTCTGATTAGCTGAGAGGCTTGGCGTCCAGCCCTGGAGGAGACTCTGGGCCAGCGGTTCTATTCCATGTTGTGGCCCAAGTGAGGGTCTTAATAAAAAAGCAGGCAGTGTCCTCACCCTGGTGGGAAGAGAGGTGTGGGCTCCCAGGATGCTACCTGGTGCGCAGTCAAAACACAAGCACTTCCTGCTGGCTCTGTGGGCCTCCGCCACATTTTCCTTCTAAATCGACTTTGCATCTAGTGTCCAGCCTGTCAAGGGAGCCAGGCACTCTGCAAGTGCCTACAGGGGCAGAACCAAGCTGAGCTCTGCACCTCCACTGCAGCAGCTCCACGCTTTCTTTTGAAAAATGGACATATTGATCCAGCACAGGGCCCAGAGATGGCAGACCACAGGCCCTGGTCACACAGCAGGAAAGCAGTCCTGTAGTCAGGGAGCCTACACAGTACAACTAGTGGTCTTACACTTCCCCCCACAACACCACCAGCCACCAGCAGGCCCTCTTGGTGATATAGCCTAAGGGAGGACAACCTCCAGTTGTGTCACAGGGAAGGCGTTCCTTTGGAAACCTGTGTTGGTAGGTAGCTGATGTCTACCATGGGAAGGATGCAGTGTGGCCCCATTTGGCCATCTCTGTTGATCTGGTTCTCTGAATATCCTCTCACAGTTGGGACACCAGCCCCACCTAGGGAGACTTGGACCAGGTCAGGAAGCCCTGTCCTAATCAAAGCTTAATCCCTTCCTGCCTCGGTTTCCCTATCTGCTTCATTTGTCACAGCTTACCAGGTGCCAGACCTTCCCGAAACCTATCACATGTATTATCTCTTGAATTCTTGGCACAACCCTCTGAGCCAGCTACAGGCGTACTAAGAAGTTGGGGGCGGGGTGGCTGGGAGCACCATGCACAAATACCTCCGTCACCACCCAGTGGCCTTGGGGATTGTCATTGTTGGCTGTGTCTAGGATGCCCTGAGTTTATTGGACTGGCCTGAAGGTACAAGCCTACTGAGATGGAGACCCCTTTAAAAAATGTTCATTTTTATTTGTGTGTATTAGTGTATTGCTTACATGCATGTAAATACATCAGGTGCATGCAATGCCGGAAGAAAGTGTCATATCCTTTGAAACTTGAGTTAGGGATGGTTGTTAGCCAGCATGTGCATGCCGGGGGCTGAGCCTGGGTCCTCTCCAAGAGCAGCCAGTTTTCTTAACCTCTGAGCCATCTCTCCAGCTCCACCCCTTTCCTTTTTTGCTCATTTTTACTCCCTAGAAGAAGTTAAACTCTAAAGTCCTCCTGTGAAGACTAGGTCTGCCTGTGGCAGAGGGTTAAGTGAACGAGGGGTGAGACACCCAAGCAAGGAGGACAGGGGCTAAGGAGGCTTTTCCGGGCCTCCACCCACCAAGGCTGCTGAGTTTTGCTCGGAACCTCCTGAGGCCTTTTCAGAAGACCCAGTACAGGTAGCTGGACAGCAGGGAAGGAAGCCCCATCCTGGGGGGAACAAGGTCATCTGGATGCTTTGAGGGCCCTCTGGTCCTCGTCTGTCCCACAAATGAGGAAGAGTTTTGGTGGAGGACAGGAGAGAAGCAGGTTCCTTGGGACTAGAGCTAACCAGCAGCCAGAACATATTTTCCAGAAGATTCTGTAGGGAGGACGGGGCTTTCCCTTCTGCTGGAGATTTGCCCAGCTCTCGGAACACCCAGAGCCCTGTGTCCAGCAGCTGGAAGCACACGGGCTGGAGGTGGGCTCCACACCTGCCCTTCCTCTCAAGAGCTTGAGCAGATTCCTCCCTCTCTGGGCCTCCAGGTCTCCTGGAACGGCCCTTAAGCCCTGTGTGTGCTCTGTGGCCAGGGACCACGTGTGTCCAGCCCCCATGCTACCCTCAGATGTCAACACACCTACATGCAGGGCATCCCCAAGGAGCAGAAGCAGAGGCTGTGGCCCCTGTCTCCAGCCGGCCCTAGGACTCACTGACCTGGGCATCCAGCCTGGGCTGCATAGTGTGCTCCATACCGGACCAGGCAGGGCTACATAACAAGAACTTCCTTCTGATATTGATAATAATAAAAACAACCTCCCATTTTTCAATCAGTCAGAACATGAGGACAAGCCCACTCACAGCAAGTTCTGGTGCCTCAGACCATGTTGTTCCCAGGACAGCCAGCAGGTGGCTCTCGCAGGAGGCACTGTAATTCAGTGGGCAGTGGGCAGGGGGCACAGGGCAGCAGACAGCAATGCTGCAAAGCTCTGAAAGGCTCTGTGGAACTGTGGAATTTGTTTTCTTTGAGTTCTGGCTGTTTCCCAGTTAGGACAACACAGACATGGGGAAGGCTGGCCCTGACCAGTTCATCCCTGTTGGGAGCAGAGGTCCTGAGCTGAGCTAAAATCTGCCCCTTCACAGGCAGGCCACAGGTGAGATGCTGGACTCTGGCATGGGCACTGCCTCCCTGGGAAGCTATAGGCTCCACCTTCTGGGATCACCAGGGCAGGCTTCACCCTCTAGGGTAGAACAAGCCTTGTTTCTGAAAGAGTCAGGGCCCTCCTAGAGGGGAGAACCATAAGAAGCAAGACAGCAGGGTCCCAAGTGTTCCCCGGAACCTAGGCCACTGATTGCAAAGGCTGAGATCCTGGTGGCCAGCACGGCCTCTCCCCCAGCTGCCCGCCTGTCTCCCCCACTCCCTCGTCTCTGCCCTCTCCACTGCTCCCAAACTTAAAGTTCATTGTCTGCAGAGCAGAGTCTGTGTCGGAGTGAGGTCCAGCCCTGGGGTTCTTTCACAGCACTGCCAGACTCCATGAACTGTGCTGTCTCCTAGGTCTACCCAGCTCGTGCTGCAGCTGGCTCGGCCCCACTGAGTCCCACTCTGAGTTGACACCAGAACCAGAGGCAGTGGTGGCCACAGCAGCACTGCCTGGGGAGTCAAACTCTTCAGGTTCAAATCTTGGTTCTGTCAATTCCTGTGCATCGGGATCCTCCTCAATCCTCCCACTGTGTGTCAGGATCCTCCTCAGTCCTCCCACTGCATGTCAGGATCATCCTCAATACCTCCCACTGTGTGTCAGGATCCTCCTCAGTCCTCCCACTGTGTGTCAGGATCCTCCTCAGTCCTCCCACTGTATGTCAGGATTCTCCTCAGTCCTCCCACTATGTGTCAGGATCCTCCTCAATCCCTCCCACTGTGTGTCAGGATCCTCCTCAGTCCCTCCCACTGTGTGTCAGGATCCTCCTCAGTCCCTCCCACTGTGTGTCAGGATCCTCCTCAGTCCCTCCCACTGTATGTCAGGATCCTCCTCAATACCACCTACTGTGTGTCAGGATCCTCCTCAGTCCCTCCCACTGTATGTCAGGATCCTCCTCAATACCACCTACTGTGTGTCAGGATCCTCCTCAGTCCCTCCCACTGTATGTCAGGATCCTCCTCAATATCTCCTACTGTGTGTCAGGATCCTCCTCAGTCCCTCCCACTGTGTGTCAGGATCCTCCTCAGTCCTCCCACTGTGTGTCAGGATCCTCCTCAGTCCTCCCACTGTGTGTCAGGATCATCCTCAATACCTCCCACTGTGTGTCAGGATCCTCCTCAATCCCTTCCACTGTGTGTCAGGATCCTCCTCAATCCCTTCCACTGTGTGTCAGGATCCTCCTCAATCCCTCCCACTGTGTTTCAGGATCCTCCTCAGTCCCACTGTGTGTCAGGATCCTCCTCAGTCCCACTGTGTGTCAGGATCCTCCTCAGTCCTCCCACTGTGTGTCAGGATCCTCCTCAGTCCGCCCACTGTGTGTCAGGATCCTCCTCAGTCCTTCCCACTGTGTGTCAGGATCCTCCTCAGTCCCACTGTGTGTCAGGATCCTCCTCAGTCCTCCCACTGTGTGTCAGGATCCTCCTCAGTCCTTCCGCTGTGTGTCAGGATCCTCCTCAGTCCTCCTGCTGTATGTCAGGATCCTCCTCAGTCCTCCCGCTCTTTGTCAGGATCCTCCTCAGTCTTCCTGCTGTGTCAGGATCCTCCTCAGTCCCTCCCACTGTGTGTCAAGATCCTCCTCAGTCCTCCCACTGCATGTCAGGATCCTCCTCAGTCCCTCCCACTGTGTGTCAGGATCCTCCTCAGTCCCTCCCACTGTGTATCAGGATCCTCCGCAGTCCTCCCACTGTGTGTCAGTATCCTCCTCAGTCCTTCCCACTGTGTGTCAGGATCCTCCTCAGTCCTCCCACTGTGTGTCAGGATCCTCCTCAGTCCTCCCACTGTGTGTCAGGATCCTCCTCAGTCCCTTCCACTGTGTGTCAGGATCCTCCTCAGTCCTCCCACTGTGTGTCAGGACATTCCTCACCCTGCCTAGATCCCTAGCCCATTCTGTCTCCTGTGCCTCAGCCTCTAGACTTCTCTTTTCTTAACAAACACCCACAGTGACTCAGGCATTTTGTGAAATAAAGAAAACTAAACTTCTCTGTGTTTATTCAGTGCCAAGCATGAAGTAGCCATCCCCCCCCCAATCCATTAGTAGTTAAAACGTCGCTATTATTTTTACAGCGTTGCTCAGAAATGGCTTGCAATCTCTAATTTGCTAAATTGATGTGTATATTGACTAAATAAATATTCGACAAGAAGCCTGAGTCCCCTCCACACTTATTAATCCTCAGGAAATGGAAACACAAGACACAAAATGAGCTTCTACTCAGAGCTGCAGACAGGAATACATTATGTTGTTTTCCTGAGTGCTCAGGGACTTGCCTTAGCTGCAGCAGGGACCAGCCAATCACCACGTCCCAAGTTTTCCATGACGTGCTTGTCTGCCCAGGACATGCCTGGGTTGTTAGGGCTCTGTCTTACATTTCAGAAGTTTAGGACAAGAAACTTTTACCTCTATGGGGAAGAACCTGAGGGAACAGCTTAGAGGTAGCTGGGGGGGAGGGGGGGGGCTGATGGCTTCGGTGTCTGCAAGAGAAGCCAGAACTGCTGCCCGGACCCAATGAAAGACATCCCAGAGATGGTCCCTTCTCTCAAACATGAGCTGTTGGCACTCTTGACAGGTGGGAGGAGTGGAGAAAACAGATGCCCGAGGTGGGGACTGTGTCCTTGGTTGATAGCCCCCTTAGTGGACAGCACAGTTGTCATGGGGAAAGCTCAGTTTGTGTCTTCTCTCACTGGATCTTGTGCCCTTTGTATGTTAGAGTCCTGGGGGTCTCTGGAAACGCAGGAAGTCCAGCAGAGCCCCCCTCTCTGGGTTTCAGGGTCCTGGGGGCTCTGGACATGCAGGAAGCCCAGCAGAGCCCCCTTCTCTGTGTTTCAGGGTCCTGGGGGGCCCTGGATACACAGGAAGCTCAGCACAGCTGTCCCTCTCTGAGTGTTTCAGGGTCCTGGGGCTCTGGGAACACAGAAAGCCCAGCAGAGCCCCCTTCTCTGTGTTTCAGGGTCCTGGGGGGCTCTGGACATGCAGGAAGCTCAGCACAGCTGTCCCTCTCTGTGTGTTTCAAGGTCCTGGGGTCTCTGGGAACACAGGAAGCCCAGCAGAGCCCCCCTCTCTGTGTTTCAAGGTCCTGGGGGCTCTAGACACACAAGAAGTTCAGCAGAGCCCCCATCTCTCTGTGTTTTAGGGTCCTGGGGGCACACAGGAAGCCCAGCAGAGCCCCCATCTCTCTGTGTTTCAGGGTCCTGGGGTCTCTGGACACACAGGAAGCCCAGCAGAGCCCCCATCTCTCTGTGTTTTAGGGTCCTGGGGTCTCTGGACATGCAGGAAGCCTGGCAGAGCCCCCTGTCTCTGTGTTTCAGGGTCCTGGGGTCTCTGGACACG
Source organism: Rhizomys pruinosus (assembly GCA_009823505.1). NCBI lineage: Eukaryota > Metazoa > Chordata > Mammalia > Rodentia > Spalacidae > Rhizomys > Rhizomys pruinosus. The sequence continues at coordinate 3,687,965 of VZQC01007008.1, read as the reverse complement.
CAGGCAGGTCAGCAGAGCTCCCTGTCTCTGTGTTTCAGGGTACTGGGGTCTCTGGAAATGCAAAAAGCCCAGCAGAGCCCCCTCTCTCTGTGTTTCAGGGTCCTGGGGTCTCTGGACACGCAGGCAGGTCAGCAGAGCCCTCCTGTCTCTGTGTCTCAGGGTCCTGGGGGCTCTAGACATGCAGGAAAGTCAGCAGAGCCCCCATCTCTCTGTGTTTTAGGGTCCTGGGGGCTCTGGACACACAGGAAGCCCAGCAGAGTCACCCTCTCTGTGTTTCAGGGTCCTGGGGGCTCTGGACACGCAGGAAGCCCAGCAGAGCCCCCTTCTCTGTGTTTCAGGGTCCTGGGGGCTCTGGGCACACAGGAAGCCCAGCAGAGTCACCCTCTCTGTGTTTCAAGGTCCTGGGGGCTCTGGACACACAGGAAGCCCAGCAGAGTCACCCTGTCTGTGTTTCAAGGTCCTGGGGGCTCTGGGCACACAGGAAGCCCAGCAGAGTCACCCTCTCTGCATTTCAAGGTCCTGAGGGCTCTGGACACTCAGGAAGCCCAGCAGAGCTCCCTTCTCTGTGTTTCAGGGTCCTGGGGGCTCTGGACACACAGAAAGCCCAGCAGAGCCCCCTTCTCTGTGTTTCAGGGTCCTGGGGGCTCTGGACACGCAGGAAGCCCAGCAGAGCCCCCTTCTCTGTGTTTCAGGGTCCTGGGGGCTCTGGACACACAGGAAGCCCAGCAGAGCTCCCTTCTCTGTGTTTCAGGGTCCTGGGGGCTCTGGGCACACAGGAAGCCCAGCAGAGTCACCCTGTCTGTGTTTCAAGGTCCTGGGGGCTCTGGGCACACAGGAAGCCCAGCAGAGCCGCCCCTCTCTGTGTTTCAGGGTCCTGGGGGCTCTGGACACACAGGAAGCCCAGCAGAGCCCCCTTCTCTGTGTTTCAGGGTCCTGGGGGCTCTGGGCACACAGGAAGCCCAGCAGAGTCACCCTGTCTGTGTTTCAAGGTCCTGGGGGCTCTGGGCACACAGGAAGCCCAGCAGAGCCGCCCCTCTCTGTGTTTCAGGGTCCTGGGGGCTCTGGACACACAGGAAGCCCAGCAGAGCCACCTTCTCTCTGTGTTTCAGGGTCCTGGGGGCTCTGGACACACAGGAAGCTCATCACAGCTGTCCCTCTCTCTGTGTTTCAGGGTCCTGGGGACTCTGGACACGCAGGAAGGTCAGCAGAGCCCCCTGTCTCTGTGTTTCAAGGTCCTGGGGTCTCTGGGCACACAGGAAGCTCAGCACACCTGTCCCTCTCTCTGTGTTTCAGGGTCCTGGGGGCTCTGGACACGCAGGAAGGTCAGCAGAGCCCCCTGTCTCTGTGTTTCAAGGTCCTGGGGGCTCTGGGCACACAGGAAGCTCAGCACAGCTGTCCCTCTCTCTGTGTTTCAAGGTCCTGGGGCCTCTGGACACGCAAGAAGCCCAGCAGTGCCGCCCCTCTCTGTGTTTCAGGGTCCTGGGGGCTCTGGACACACAGGAAGCCCAGCAGAGCTCCCTTCTCTGTGTTTCAGGGTCCTGGGGGCTCTGGGCACACAGGAAGCCCAGCAGAGCCGCCCCTCTCTGTGTTTCAGGGTCCTGGGGTCTCTGGACACGCAGGAAGGTCAGCAGAGCCCCCTGTCTCTGTGTTTCAAGGTCCTGGGGGCTCTGGGCACACAGGAAGCCCAGCAGAGCCGCCCCTCTCTGTGTTTCAGGGTCCTGGGGGCTCTGGACACACAGGAAGGTCAGCAGAGCCCCCTATCTCTGTGTTTCAGGGTCCTGGGGGCTCTGGACACGCAGGAAGGTCAGCAGAGCCCCCTATCTCTGTGTTTCAGGGTCCTGGGGGCTCTGGACATGCAGGAAGCCCAGCAGAGCCGTCCCTCTCTGTGTTTCAAGGTCCTGGGGGCTCTGGACACGCAGGAAGCCCAGCAGAGCCGTCCCTCTCTGTGTTTCAAGGTCCTGGGGGCTCTGGGCACACAGGAAGCCCAGCAGAGCCCCCTTGTCTGTGTTTCAGGGTCCCGGGGGCTCTGGACACACAGGAAGCCCAGCAGAGCCCCCCTATCTCTGTGTTTCAGGGTCCTGGGGGCTCTGGACATGCAGGAAGGTCATCAGAGCCCCCTGTCTCTGTGTTTCAGGGTCCTGGGGGCTCTGGACACACAGGAAGCCCAGCAGAGCCCCCCGTCTCTGTGTTTCAGGGTCCTGGGGGCTCTGGACACGCAGGAAGTCCAGCAGAGCTGCCCTCTCTCTGTGTTTCAGGGTCCTGGGGGCTCTGGACACGCAGGAAGCCTGGCAGAGCTGCCCTCTCTCTGTATTTCAGGGTCCTGGGATCTCTGGGCACACAGGAAGCCCAGCAGAGCCCCCTGTCTCTGTGTTTCAGGGTCCTGGGGGCTCTGGACAGGCAGGAAGCCCGGCACAACCGCCCTCTCTGTGACCCCAGACCATTCACCGTGTGTTGGCTGGGGCTACAGAAACAGGGAGCCCAGTGTTGGTTAAACAGTGTGCTGAGTCGGGCAGTAGGGCAATGGCCCAATTGAGGGAAAGGGCAGCCCTCTCGTTGCTGAGTTGTGGGGATGGGACTCCCTGGGGCGGGCATTGCCTCTCATATCCCCTCAGCCCAAACCAGAAGCTTCCTTACTGGGCACTCAATGGCCCACTCCAAAGGGCATGGGCCGATATCCTCAACCTGAGGCAGGCCTCTTCCCTGTCCCTAAGTGTCCCCTTGGGCAGTTGCACACGCATACTGTGTCTTTTCCTGATGCATGAGGTTGAAGTTGATCATTGAGCCACCATGGGGACACTCCTAGTGTCTAACCCTTGGCTGCAACTGTCAAGGGCAGGAGCTGGGCACCAACCATCAGATGGGATCCAAATAAGGAACAGCTAGTGCAAAGGCTCTGGGGTGGAACCTGATTTCTGACCAGTGGACCAGAACCCGGTTAGCAGGTGGGATGGTAGGCCCAGATGAGAACAGGGACAGCCCACTCTGATGGACATGCAGGACACCCAGCAGAGCTGCCCCTCGGTGCCTGGGGAGAGGAGGATGGTACTTTGGAGCAGTGATAGCCATCGAGGGCTCTTCAGAGGGTCTGCCTGGTCTCAGCCACCAGAGCCACAGGAGCAGCTGCAACCCCATCCCGGAAGCAGTTCCCAGGACTTGGCTGCTGAACTCGGTCAGCCCCAGAGCGGAGCTCCTTCTGGAGGGATAAGGACAGTCTCTCCTCCAGTGTGGGCCTAGGAGGCTTTGCGAGCTTTGTGGAGTTGGGGGTGGGGGTCCTCTCATGAGGCACCACATAATCACATGTCATTCAAACAGCCAGCCAGGGCACACTGTTAAAGACAGGAGCATGTCCCTGGGACGCCCAGCCTCTACAGGCAGGAGCGAGAAGAGGCCCAGACCCTAGGACCTGCCTGTAAGTGCCTTGTTGTATTAAACCTTCATCCATATTGATCCAAGAGAAAGTTCCAGAAAGACGAACACAAATTCCTAGTAGTCTTCCTAATAGACGTGGCCAGGTAACTGGGAGGAGAAGGGGAGTCACTCAGTGTGGCCACAGAGGGAGCCAAGTGGCATGGGGTGCTGGCTCAGCTTGTCCTGGGGTCTCAGAGCCCACAAGAGTCCACTATCCAGAACAAGAAAACTGAGAATTTGCAGGGCTTGGGGAGAGAGTGGGCTCGGAGGAACAGGAACATGATGCTTTCTGGGGTGATCATGGAATGTTCTAGACTTGGATCTGGGAAGGGGCTCCACACTCACCCCATGCCCTACCCAGCCTGTGTGTTTTGTTTGTGTCTACAGCAATGGATGCACAGTCATGGGCTCCTCCCGGGGCTCTGCCCTGGTCTGGGGTCTGGAGTGGTCTCTCTCCCTCTGCAGCTCCCCAAGTTTCTAGACAGAAGCAAAAGTTCTGGGCAGCCAAAACACCTCCCTCCCGCTGGGGTGAGGGGGGCCGAGGGCTTCTGAGGCCACCGCACCACCTTCCTGCAGTGATCCATCTTGTCTCGGTGGAGCTGGGGAATTGCTGGGAGGCGAAGCTGCATCTTGAATATTCATCTGATTTATGGTTGCTGCCGACAGCTTTATGAGTCCGCCCACTGCTCCCTCTAGCCGGCAATCAATCTTCCCCGAGACGGGGCCTCTGCCAGCAGCTCATGAATTAAAGAGGCCCCACGGCCCCCAGCCTGCCTCCCTCCCCGCGGTGAGTCGTGAGTCGTGTCTGAGAAGGACCTGACCGGAAGTCACAACACTGTTTTGTCTTGCCGCAGCGGCGGCTCAGGCGACCTTGGATGACTCTGGCAAGTTGTTTTCCACAAGTGAGAGCAAGCCAGGGTCCCCAAAGCCCACCTTCCTCAGCCCTGAGCCTCATCCGATGGGGAGGGGGCACAGCAGTTTCCTCTGCTTAGCTAGGTGGGGTCTGAGGCAAGGGTCAGGGCTGCCTGCCAGGACCCTCACCACTCCTGCTACCCTTTGCTGCAGAGTAGTGAAGGGGCTTAAAAGGAGAGGCCAGACTCGAGGCAGCAAATGCCCCTAGGGACCGTGGGACCCTGGCCCCACAGAGCCCTCTGTGAGAAGACATTGTGAGTTCTGCTCAGCACAGGGCAGATAACAAGGCTTTAGGATTGGGAAGCAACCCTGGAGCCCACTCCCCACCCCGTAGGAGCCCTGGAAGAAGCCTGGGGTCCCTACTCTCAGACATCCTAAGAAACATGTCCCACCCTATGACCTGGGCCAGGGCCTCAGGTTCCCCTAGACATCAGCAGGACACTGGGGTCCTGTAGCCTCGTTCCCAGGAGCAGCTGGTGCTAAGTGCCCTGAAGAGAGGCCCTAGCCCCTGTGCTGGGGATCAGACAGGGGAATAATGAGACACCCCTATGCTACCTGCTTCACTCAACCTTGCCCACTTGTCCTCGTGGGTCACAAAAGAGCCAAGGCATTGGGCCTGCAAGGAGTATTCCGAGAACATGCCCAAGACCCCTCCCCAAGACCTTCCAGGCTGCAGGGGGCCCTTTCTGGTCTGGGTGACAGCAGGTGGATCCCACCTCCCTGGCCAGCAATCCCTCCTGCAGCACAAGCCTGCAGCATCTGGCCAGCTCTCAGTGGCCCTGGAACTGTGTCCCTAGACCCCTCCCTGCAGAGCCACAGACACCCACAAAGCACTGACTATGTGATACTAGTCAGAACAATTGATAAGTACCCCTTCTTGGAACTCTTTCAGCCTTAAGGGTAGCTTTCCTTCCCATCAGGCCTTGTGCTGAGAAGCAGCAATGACACAGCAAGATTCAGCAACTGGCTCAGGACACAGCTCCACAGAGGCTGCTGAGGACACAGTCCCCACACCCCCTCCTTCCACCACTGCAGCCCGGCTCCAGTCACTGAATGCTAATGATGGGGCTCAAGCTGAGGCTCCTCTCCTTGAAACTGAGGGACCTGGAGGAGGTCAGCTTGCCATGGAAAAGACCCCGGTCCTCTCCTCTGTGAAATCAGAATCACAAGCCCCTTCCCAGCTGTAACACCAATTGGACTGACAGTGAAGTGGAGTCCATGGCCGTGTCACGGGGTTGGGCTGCGGGGGTGTTCAGCAGGCAGATCCCTCTCTCCCCATCTCTTATTCTATCTACCTGGGCCTAGAAACAAGACCTCCCTAGTCCCCAAGCTTAAGTCTGGGACCTGGGGACCTTGCGGGAAGTGAGAGGTGGTGAAGCCTGGTGGATATTTCCTGAAAAGGGGCAGAAGAAGTAGGCCAAATGTCACAGGGAACAAAGTCCCAGCTTCTGGAACCAGCGGGAGATTCCTGACCCTGGACTTTAATCCACGCTGACCACGCTGGCGGGGTTTACCCGATGGAAGGGAGGGGCAGTCAGTGTGGGCCAGGCTGGGCATTGGGTACTGGGGCAGGAGGTCAGAGCCAGGGCAGCCTAGGATACCAGCGTTCTACAACACCTTTGAGTCCCTCTTTATTTTATTTATTATTTTCATTTCATGTGTATTAGTATGTTGCCTGCCTGTATGCACCTGTGTTGTGCAATGCCCAAAGAGGACAAAAGAGGGTGTCAGATCTCCTGGAACTAGAGTTGTGGACAGTTGTTAGTCTCCATGTGGGTGCTGGGATTGAACCTGGGTCTTCTGCAAGAGCAGCCAGTGCTCTTGACCACTGAGCCATCCAGCCCTGAGTCCTTCTTAAGAGAGGAAGCACAGGCAAAGAGATGCTGATGAGCCTCCCCTCCTCTAGGCATTTGCTCCCGCAGTGAAGATATGGGTGGCCATCCAAGCTCTGCATCCTTGCAAGCTGTAAGAGGCATCTGCAATCTTATCTACAGAGAAAGAACAGATCTAATGTGCAGTGACATCATGGAAGGGCAGAAGTGAAATCCATGGCTGCACAGTCTGCGGTACACAGGGACCTCTTAGAAAGCAAAGCTAGACATTAGTCTTAGGGGCATCAAGGGGTGTCGGTAGATAGTTAGATGGAGGTAGAAACATGCACTCATCCACTGTGCATCCATCTATCATTCATCCATTCCTCCAGCCTTCACACTAGGCAGCCAGTACCCATCTACCTGTCTATCTACACAGATATCCATCCACCAATCTGCCCATCTCTCTGTTGTACATCTGTCCATTTACTTATCCACCCATCTGTCCATCTGTCCTTCCATCCATCCACCAATCTATCTGCCCATCCATCATCTCTTCATCCGTCCATCTCTTCATTTATTTGGTGTCTGTTCATCCATCCGTCGCATACGTGTGAGTGCAGTTCTCGCAGATACCTAGTCACATAGGCATCTAGATGGATGGGCAAACGAGGAAGTGACTAGCTTAGTGGGCAGATAGATTGTGGGTAGATAGATGTTCAGACGGTCAGTTAGATGAATGAAGAAGAGACAGGTGGGTAACAGAATAGGCAGCTGGGACCACTAACTCCATTCTAAACTGCCTTGTTCCGCAGGGGAGGAGATCGCTATGGCTCCAGCTACTGCCTGACACCATAAGCACTCTCCTGGCTGCGGGGGGCCAAGCCACAGCCCTTACAATCTGCTCATCACTGATTTCCAGGCTCTGTCATCTCCTGGAACTCTCAAACTCACTGGGTGAGGGTGTAACATTTCACGTTTCCTCCAGCGGTGCCTGGCCTTTTCCTGAGCATGGCACCCAGCTGTTTGCTGGCTTGCCTCCCCTTGGGAGGACCTTTAGTCCCCTGCAGTAACAGGCCTGGTTTCCAGGACGAGGGGGCACCCAAAGACTTAGCCCCTTCCACAGCTGCCTGGCCCCAGCCTCTCAGCAGCTTCACCAACCCCTTAATTACCCTTCACTTAGGCCTTAATTTATCATTCCATGGCAAGCAAGTGCTGGAGAAAGAGTTTCCCTGGCAACCAAGTTTTTAAACACAAGATTCTCTGTGTTTTCAAAGCTGCTTCTCATCTAATTTCCCCCCTGGAAATTAACTTGGAACTTGTCAGATGCTGGAAGTTTCTACCTAACAGCAGGCTGGCACTTGCTTGTGAAGCTGCTGAAGGCCCAGTGTCCCTGATAGAGGCAATCACTGGGAAGCATCTAGTTCCTTCCACTTCGTCATTGCAAAATGGCCCTTATGAACTGACCACCAAGCCACCAGTCATGCTAAGCACCTGGCTTCTGACTTCCAGCTACCCAGGTTCCCTGGAGACTAGAGCTTGGGACATGAGCCTTGACACAATATAGGAATGGCCAGAACATATGGGCAGTGTTGGCCCCATCTCCCCAGATTAATAACAGCCAAGGCAGAAGGCTTCTCTGGACACTCTACCATCACAAGCCTAGCTCCCCAACAAAGAGCATATAAGCCAGCTCAGTCACATGGATGGCTTTTCATCATGAGCCCAGTGGGGAGGACGGAGGGCATCACTTTCCTCCTGTCCATAAGGCCTCCATCTGTCCATTCAATATCCTGTCATTGATGCAGACACCCCCTTCCACCTCCCCTCCACCCGTTCTCTACTGAACCCCACTGCCATCCACCCTGAGGCTCACTCTCATGCAGCAAATCCTCCTGCAATTCCTGTACCTCACCCTTCAGATCGTCACTTTTCCAATTCCATGTCCTCCCATGGGCTCACTCAAATGTTGCTCCCTGTGGCCTCCACTTGCCCTGCCCTGTCTACTTCAGTGGTGATGGGTGCTGACAGAACATGGGAATCAAGGCATCTCTGCTCTTATCTGAGTGATAAGGTTTCCAGAAGGTGGATTAAAGAGGAGTGCAAGAGTTACAACTGGTCTACTAAGGGACAATCAGACCAGTGACTGAGTGGATGTCAATGGGGAATAGATGAAAACACATTTGGTATAGGGTATCTAGAGGTGTAGACAATTAAAGATATCAACACAAGTGATTGAATATAAGGGAACGGGGCAGAAGGGAAAGAGGGAAAGAAGAAATGAAAGTTGGCTGTATAAATAGTAGGTAGACAGATGGGTAGGTAGCTACATGAATTGCTAGATATGTGGGCTGGAGGATAGAGGAATGAGGGGGGTGAGTGGATGGATAGGTTAATGGATGGATGTGTGGATGGATAGATGGGTTAGCTGATGGGTAGATGGAAGGATGGATGGATGGATGGATCATGTACAGATGGGTACATGAGTGGATGGTAAATATATGTGTGTATGGGAGGGTAGATGGATGGATGGATAGATGGATGGATAGGTGGATGAGTAGATGGTAGATGGGTAGATGGATGAGTAGATGGATGAATGTATAAGTTAATGGGTTGGTTGATAGGAGAGTGGATGGATGGACAGATGGATGGGTGGATGGATGGACAAGGTACATCACAGATGCCTTCTTTCCCAAGTTATACAGGCAGAATTGCACTTTCTGGAGTATAGCCCAGAACCTGACCAGCAGACACTTCTGAGCAGCACATAAAGGAACCTATGGATTTTGCCTACAGGAAATACCATTCCTTGAAGTTTGTCAATGACCCCTGGAGGACACGATCCTCCTGTGAGACCCATTTATTAGGCAAGCCAGTCTCAATAAGCTCATCTAAGCACTTGGGCTGACTTTAAGTGCCAGTCAGTTAGAGGACATTCACTAACTATTCATTGGAAAGTGATGGATTGATCCTGGCCACCCTCCATGGCGAGGGAGTGCAGCTGACTTCAGACAGCACAGGCTTCTTGCTCCTCAGAACTCATCCTCCATCGTCAGCACTGAGGGACACTGTCCCTGCCACGGTTAGGCATGGGGGCATTGGCCCTCCCATCACCACCACTTTTCCCCACAACTGTGGGGTGTTCAGTGACTGCCTTAATGTATTAGAGGTTCCAGGTCACGTGCTCCTTATGTTGGAACCCAGGAAACAAGGAAGTCTGCCCATTTCTGACTCAGTGCAGGGCACAAGCAACCTTCCCATTTCTCTCCAGCATGGTCTCAGGCTGCAAGGTCTCTTCAGATTCAGAACAGTTGTGGGAATACTGGCCAGGATGTCTGGGAGGACACATTCACGGTACATATGGATGGGACTTGTCCACAGGGCCTGGGACAGGGCAGCACATCTCATAATATTATGACAGGGATTTAGGGCCACAGGTTCCCAAGTGCTGTACCTTAAAGATGGGCTGAACTTTCCGGCATTCATAAAACTCTCTCTACTTCTCCCATCACACTCCCTCCCCAGAAGTAATGGGGAGATCAAGAAGACAAACTCACTTCTGCTATATCTATGAAGTGCTTAGCTAAGTGCCAGGCACATAATAAGTGCTCAATAAATAACCATTATGAAGGGAGGATGCGACAGAGGAAATCGGACAGATCGGAATTTAATTCAGCCATGTCGATTTATTATGCTTCTGCCCACGGGAAAAAGGACAGACTGACTATCTTGGCTTCCCAGCTCTCTCTGCGCTGACTCTGAGGCAGTGTCCTCTCATCCCCTTTGCCTGCAGCCTGTTGAAAAAAATAAAATAAAAAGAGAAAGCCAATCTGGCATGCTTGGCTGAGCCCCTGCCTCTTCTGCCCACAGCTCCCTCCGAATTGATGTTTAATTTCCCCGGGCCTATCGGCTAATGGCACCAAACTCTGCTTTACATAACAGGGAAGCAACTGCCACATGAGTCATCAGGCCCCTGGCTCCCTCATCTCCATCCTTAATGGTGATGAAACTCTCACTTGATGCTTAGACATAGCGTCCATGCCCACCATGAAGCTAGACCTTACCTCTAAGATCAGAAAGTTCTACTAACAGTGGGATGTGGGGCGGGGGGGGGGCAAGCTCAGGGTTCAACCCAGGAGCTCTAACGGGAACAAAACAGCCCCCATGGTGGTGTTGAGGGGGCGGTCAGTCCTGGCCATCACAGGCTCCCGGTCCACTTACCTGGAGCCAGAGCTTCAACCTATAGGAAACTTGCCAACAAGAAACAAACTGGCCTCCCCTGGGCACAGGGAGCTGCCATCGTCTAACCCTAAAAAGCTGCCCCTGTACTCTGGGACCTGGCACCTGGCATGGTGGCCAAGATCTTCTCTAAGTTTCACTAGTTTATTCCTGACTTCTGGGGCATTAAACGTGTCCCTTCTTATCTCCTTAGGAAATGCTCCCAAAGCCAGCCCAGGTTCTCATTATCAGAGTCAAATAGTCTTTCTTGCCCCCGCCCCCACCAGAAGCCATACTGGACATGCCCACTTGTCACTGATAGCTTGCTTCTATTGAAACAAGGCTTTGGGCCAGGGCAGAGGGTGGAGGGTCCCCGGGGTGTGTCCATGCCTCTGAGCCTTCTCTTTTCTACCAGTCCTTCCCGGTGCCAAGCACAGAACACATCTGCCTGTGAGGAGCAGCTGGCATCATCATGGGATGGGGTGCCGGGGAGGAGGTAGCCCCAGGGGTGACCCAAGGCTCTGTCAGTGAACCGAATCTTCACAAAGCTGCCCTGCTGGTCCTTGCTGTCCTCTGTTTATGGCTGAACCCAGCTCCCTCAATCCCAGTGCTAAGGCCTGGGCAACTTCAACCCCTTGAAGGAAAGACTTCCCAAGCAAGACAGATCCCTTGAGGAGCCAGGAAAATCACACTGTGAATTTAGAGGTTGTGGGAAGCTCTTCCATCCTGTGAGCTTCTGCTGGCGGGGATCTTCCTGACCTCGACATGGTCCCACACAGGGCTTGCACCCTTTTGTACATGGCCCAGCCTCCTACAGTGCTCTGTGGCTGGTGATGTGGGCTTCCTGCTGTCGGCAGGGCTTGTTGAGGGTCCTGGCCTCCTGACTCTAGAGTTTTCCCTCTTCTGAGTAAGGATCAGCTAGAGTCATGGCCAGATTCAAGGTCAGTATCATCACCTGGAACTTAAAGGGTGGAGGCAGTGCACAGCCCTGCCACCTGCTGGCCAAATGGCTTTTGCAGGCTCTGCCTGGTCTGGCCTCGGTTTCTTACCTAGTTGGGGATGAGTTTCCTGGAGAATTACAGAACCCGAACCTGTGGTAAGCCTGTATCTGTTCCATGTCCTTTGAATCTTTGCTGCTTCCCCGGTGGTGCATGGATGCCTCTTAGGTGAGGAACACAGGCCTCCAACTCTCTCTTTGGAAGACAGTTGTTTCTGATATAAGTTAAGTGAACTTGTGTTTCTATTTTACTTTGTCTTTTTTTTTAAGCCCATTTTATGAAGCTATAATTCATGTACCATAAAATTCATCCTTTAAAACACACAGTCTAGAGGCTGGAGAGATGGCCTAGGGGTTAAGAGCGCCAATTGCTCTTGCAGAGGACCCGGGTTCGATCCCCAGCACTCACATGGTGGCGGAGAACTGTTTTTAACTCCAGTTCCTGGGGAATCCGACACCCTCTTCTGACCTCCGTGGCATTGCACAACACGGGTGCACAAACCTACATGCAGACAGTACACTCAATACACATAAAAAATAATAAATAAATAAATAAACGAATGACAGTACATTAATACACATACAAGAATAAATTTTAAAAAACATAGTCTAATGATTTTTAATATATTCGCAGGACTGTGCAAACTTCATCACAATTTCTGTTACCTTAGAAAGAAACTTTGGGGGCTGGAGAGATAGCCTAGCAGTTAAGAGCACCGACTGCTCTTGCAGAGGACCCAGGTTCGATCCCCAGCACCCACATGGCAGCTGAGAATCGTCTGTAACTCCAATTCCAGGAGAACTCCAGTTCCAGGGGAATCTGAGACCCTCTTCTAACCTCTGTGGCATTGCATGACACGGGTGCACAAACCTACATGCAGACGGTACATTCATACACATACAAAAATAAATATATAAAAAAGAAAGAAACTTTGTACCCTGTGAACACAACTCAACCTCTTGTTCCCAGGACCCCCAATTACCTACACCAGCCTGCTTTCTGCCTCTTAAACTAGCCTTGTCTGGTTATTTTGTAGTAATGGAGTTGCCCAGTGCATGTAGCTTTAATGGCTAGCTCTTTCACTTATACTAAAGAATGTGGTTGCTGGGCTGGAGAGATGGCCTAGCGGTTAAGAGTGCAGACCACTCTTGCAGAGGACCCGGGTTCGATCCCCAGCACCCACATGGCGGCCGAGAACCGTCTGAAACTCCAATTCCAGGAGAACTCCAGTTCCAGGGGAATCCGATACCCTCTTCTGACCTCCGCGGCATTGCACGACATGGGTGCACAGACTTGCATGCAGACAGTACATTCATACATATACAGAAATAAATAAAAATTAAAATTAAAAAAAAAAGAATGTGGTTGCTGAGCTGGGACTCTCTCAGCTGCTAGCGTGCTTGTCCACCATGCACAAAGCCCCGGGTTCCATCCCCAGCAGTGGGTGTGGGGGTGTAGGGGTGCATGCCTGTAATTCTAGCCCTGGAGGAACGACAATCAGAGAAATTCCTTGACTACCAAGAAAGTTTGAGGCTAGATTGGGACATGTCTCAGAAAAAAAAAAAAAAGAAAGAAAAAGAAACAGAAGTAGAGTAGCTCCCTTAGCAGAGTCCTGGGTTCGAGTGAGAGGTTATGGCATGCCTTTTTCATGTCAAGTTCAAAGTTCTTTCCACCTTCTAATCTCTGTTGTTTTGTTCTTATTACTAACAATTGAATCCAAGACTTTATGTATACCTGTATTCTACCTCTGAATCACCTCGAAGACTTCTTATTTACTATTAATTTGGAGACAAGTTCTCACTAAATTGCCTAGGCCCAACTTAAATTCACTCTATAGCCTAGGCTGGCCTTGAACTTGCAATATTGCCTCAGCCTCAGCAGCTGGGATGACAGACTGCATCAGCACTCCAGCTTCAACAGAAACTTTTCCACTTAAAAGAACTGACCTTTGCCTTAAGTCCCCATCATCCATGGATGGTGGACCATGCTCAAGACATCCAGGGATCAGTACTGGGTGGGGCCCTTTTCCCTGGGTGGTCTGATTGGGGGTCTGTTCTGCACCCCTGTCTCTCCAGCAGCTACCATCATCCCTTCCTTCACCCTCCCTGACTGTTCCCCAGGTTGTACTGTGGGAAGAAGGGCCCAAGCAAAGTCTATAGAGTGAGCAGCCAGTACCCACTGTCAACAAGCTTAGAGGGACAGCTGCAGGCTGCCTGCCTCTCCCCATCCTTTCATCCGGAAGCAGAGTCTACAACAAGTTTAATTATGCAATTAAAGTCATTTTCCTGAGCTGAACAAATATTTACAGCATATTTTGCTGTAAATTGCTTCGCCAGGAGAGCAGGTCTGCCACTCAGGCTGGCAAACACTGGCTTATTTGCATATCCCATTACCAAGGGGCTCACAGCTGAGCAGGGCCACAGGACCCAGGCTGCGTGGGCAGAGCTCTCAGGGAGAAGAGTCAGCCACACAAATATGTTCCTGGCCCCACTCCGAGGCTGCTGTGGTGGCCCCCAAGTCCCCACTCTGCGCATCTCAGGGACCTCTGAGCTTTTGTCCTGTTGCTGAGGGGGCCCAGATGGCTAAGAGAACATGATGTGGGGACATGGTTCTGTAATAATCATTCCTACCCTGATTGTGCTCAGCTGCCCTCCTGGAATGGGCACATGGCTCCTGGAGGGGGCTTAGCAAGAGCTGTTCTGAGTTTCTCCTGAGGCCCTCACTCTGCTGAGCTTCCTGCTGAGCCAGAGAACAAAACTCCAAGCCAAACTTCAGGAAAGAAGACAAGATTCCTGGCTCTGATGTACCCCACCTGAAACACACTCTGCCTCCAGTCCCCATTTGTCCCCATCAAAGGACATGTCTCTGGAAGGGGTCCAATTGAATCGGGACTTTAAGGGCACCCCCAGCCTGCTCAAGACCCCAGCTTAAAGCAAAGTTCTGGGGGCTCCTGTGGAGTAACAGGTTGTAGGGTCAAGAAGATAGGAGTCACATGCAAACCGTCTGTCAGTGGAGATGGTGGTCAGGCCCCTCAGCTGTGAGAGAAGTTCAGGAGGCAAACACTGTCCTGGGTAGATTGTTCCATTGTTGAAATGGCTGCTGGTTGTCTATTCCAGGAGAATACAATTTCTTTCAGTAAAGCTGGGCTTTCCAGGTGGATCTAGGTTTGGGTTGATGATAGACACCAACCAGGCCTTGACGGCCTGGATGCTCAGTCTTAGACCAGTCAGGACTTTTTCCTCAGGAAGCAATTCTCATTTTATTTTTTCCCTTCCTTCTTTTTCTTATTTCTTCCTTCCTTTCTTTCCCTCCCTCTCCTTTCTCTGTGGCATTGCCACAAACCTAGGGCCTCCTGCATGCTAAGCAAGTGTCCTACCACTGAGCTACATCCAGTAAAAAGTGTGCTACCCACAAAGGCCAGAAGAGGGCATCAGATCCTCTGCAACTAGAGTTACAGGTGGTTGTGAACTGCCTGACATAACACTGGGCACCAAACTCAGATCCTTTGGAAATGCAGCAAGTTTTCTTTTTTTTAAAGATTTTTTTTAATTTATTATTTTTATGTGTATGAGTGTACTGTCTGCATGTAGGTTGGTGCACCTATGTGGTGCAATGCCACAGAGGTCAGAAGAGGGCGTCAGATTCCCCTGGAACTGGAGTTAGAGACAGTTCTTAGCCGCCATGTGGGTGTTGGGGATCTAACCCGGGTCCTCTGCAAGAGCAGTCGGCACTCCTAACCGCTGAGCCATCTCTCCAGCCCCAGCAAGTGTTCTTAACACTGAGCCATCTCTCCAGCCTCCCAGATACATCTCTGATAGCCAGAAAGGCCAAATGTTCCTGTCTTCTCCCATCCCTAGCCCTGACATCTATAGGGGAGGGTGATGAGGACAGAGGCCACACACTAGTTAGAGTTCAACTCCTGAAATTCAGGAAACCCAGGCTCAGAGTTTTGTGCAATTACCTGGGCATCACTGAGAAGTGAAGTAGGGCCAAGCTCACACGAAGCCCCTCTAACAGACCCCAGGGCCTGCCTTGAGCTGGCCGTCCATTTCAACCTCATGTCTCCATATTACTGCCTGTCAGGCACAGACAAGGTACCAGAGGGCCCAGCCGGCAGGACCAGAATGCCGCAGGTCTGAGGTTGTCAGGCAAGAGGGGACAGCAGGAGGGAGGAAGTGGTCCACGTGGCCCAGTGCCTCTGGCAGGGACATAGATCAAGGGACCCAGCCAGGGTCCAGCTCTTCACTTTAAACCTAAGTCCATGCTGTGTCCCCCAGAGGCCCAGGGCTCAGCCTCAGGGATCCTATCCTGCCTTCCTTAAAGAGAAAAGGAAAAGTTCTGAGTTCCCAGCCCCAGCGGAGAGTCCTGGCCTCAGTTTCCCCACCTGTAAAATTGGTTTGAGAACCAAAGAGAACAGGGAGTACTCTGCCACTGGTATGTGGGCTCAGTGGTGGTGTGGACCCACCGTGGCCTGGTTTCATGAAGATTCTAACAGGGCTCCAGGAGCTCCCCCTTCCCCCAGCGAGGGTAGCTCCTGCTGGCTTCAGACGATGTCAGCCCTGGGGTGGTCCCAGCTCAAGTGGGCTCATGAGGAATGCAGCTAAGAATCTGAGGCTTTGGGGTTTTGTCCCTATGTTGACCCCACTCCCAAGTGACTACTACCCACCCCACCCCCAAGCCTCCACCTTGTCTCCCACCTGCAGGTGCCACTCCATGCCCATGAGAATTCGGCAATTGTTTGCTGGTTGTTATAGCCAGAAGTCCTGACACGGAAACTGGAGCTTAGAGACAGACGGAACACTCAGGAAGTATGGTTAGGGAAATTGAGGTAGAGACCAGTGACATGATGAGGCTGTTAGTTAGTTAGTTAGTCAGTCAGTCAGTCAGTCAGTCAGTTAGTTAGTTAGTTAGTTAGTTTTGTTTCGTTTTAAGACAGGGTATCCCTGTATCCAAGCTGGCCTGGAACTCCCTACGTGGACCAGGCTGGCTTTAAACTCATAGAGATCCACCTGCATCTATCTCCCCAAATGCTGAGATTAAAGGTGTGCACCACCACATCCAGCATGATGAGTCTTTTTAAAGGTCCCCTGAAAACTCCTACTGTGTGTATCAAACACCTCCTCAAGCCTGCCTCCCCTACCCAGCTGCCACCCATAGGCAACTGGGCATGTGCACATGTCCTGGAGGAATTGGTGTGGCATTTAGCCACTGTCTAGTGGCCACTCTCTGGTCCCAGGTACTGCCTTGAAGGCTACCAGCAGGCAGAGAAGTGGAGGCTGGGGTGGTCTTCCAGTAGATTGTCTCCTCTTTGTCTTCCTCAGATATGAGGCTCCAGAGACAGAGGACATGTGGCAAATGCCCTTCAGAAGCAAAAGTCACAGCTGTAACAGCCTCAGAGAACATCCACTCCACTGAGGCGTCTCCTCTGGCTGCTTTGGTCCCCAATGGGCCGGTTTGTCTGAGAAGCAGGCTCAGATATTGCCTCCCATGAAGGGAAGGAAACACTATTGATTTCCCAGCCCCAGTGGATGCTCCTGGCCTCAGTTTCCCCACCTTCAAAGTGTGGAGATCTCAGCTTCGCCCTCCATGTGGATCCCTAGGGAATCCTTGGTTTGAGGGGGTGAGAGGTAGATCTGCGTAAGGGAGCGGCCCAGGTGTGTAAAGAGAAGGGTGCCTGGGGTGTGGTAGAGGGCAGAGCCTGCTTTCAGAGAGGAAAACACATCCGGGGCGAAAGCACTTTGTAACACATTATATAAAGTTTATGGTTTGTTTGGACTCTTGGAACAGCTAATAAACGCCAGGAGCAGAGGGGACCCAGGAAGAGCTCGAGACTGACCTGTGGCCAACCCATGCCATCTCCCTTCCCAGACAGCCTAAGTCGGAGCCTCTGTGCGGTACACAGAAGCGGCACAATTAATGTTAGTGCAGCAGAACTGCTGGGCTTTCCTTTGTCTTTCCCCCCACCCTCCGCCCTGCCCAGAGCAATCGAGAGAGTGTGGCTCAAAACAGGGCGAAACGGGAAGAGCGGCTGTCCACAATGAAGTTCTTGAAGAAGGCTGAGCCTCTAGACCGAAGTCCTCCTCAAAACTTATGTTAAACTCTGGTCCAGCTGTGAAAGCTAACAGGTCTGTCTGTAAAGTTGCTAAAGAGCTCCAACTAGTGGCGCCATGGACTTAGCACACAGGAAACAGCCCCATCCGCGGTCCTTGCCCTGATGTCCTCCGACTGGCTGCTGCTTCCTGTCCCCCTGCCCTCAATTCTCCCCCTTTCGGGGGGAAGCTGTGAAGCCCCTCCGTTCCAGGGGAGCAAGATCGAATCAGAACGCTATCTTTTATGGTTAAAGTTGGTGGGCGGGAGTGGGGGAGAAACCAAGCAGATCAAATTCACCTTTTCTATAAAAGTTTATTTTGTGATTTTTTTTTTCCTCCAAGAACTGATCAGGGTATCTATTTCGATTATGTAAAGAAAGATAAGGAAGGGTGGTGTATAAAAATAATTTAAGCACACATATTAGTAACAAAGCAACATGTCTTTCTAATAACAACTAGTGGATAAACTTGCTCACGATTTTTTTTTTCTGAAGGCATTAAATATATTGTAGACAAAGACACAGATGGGTACACACACACACTCACACTCACCCACACATATTTACACATATAAATATACAGCTCAAGTATTTTTTTTTTCATGCATTTCAGATAACTGCTATAGCTAAAGTGAACAACTGGATTCCTGAGTGACATTAAAGTTGAACCAAATCTGCTTCAGATGTGAATTTTGGAGGCACACTGTGATTTCCCCTCCCAGCCTCACTGTCCCTGTCCTTCTCTGTGGCTCTCATCTGACTAACGGTGCTTTTCCGATCTGCTCAGCCATGTGGTTGCTGTCTGGAACCTGGGGCAAGCAGGCTTCCTCCAGCTCCCAGCCTGTGCTCTGGATGAGAAGGGGTGACTGTAAAGACACCCCCACTTCTCATTACATCTGGCTGATTCTTTGCTTCAGGGCCTGGAGCTCTCTCTCAATTTCATAGGGAAGATCGGCATTCACTTGATTTTCTAGATACCTCTCGATCTCCTCTACCTCCTTCTCCCAGAACTCCTTGGAGATTCCAAACAGCTCTTCCACTTTGATATCCCCTAGGCCTTTGAGGTTCAGGGCATTTTCCTTAGGGACATAGCCAATGGGTGTAAGCTTGGCACAGTCTTCCCCATCGATCCTGTTGAACATCCACTCCAGCACCCGGGAGTTCTCGCCAAAACCTGGCCATAGGAACTTGCCATCTTTGCCCTTCCGGAACCAGTTGACATGGAAGATCTTGGGCAGTCTGGCTGCTGGGCGGTGGGCCATGCTCATCCAGTGACTCAGGTATTTGCCGAAGTTGTAGCCAAAGAAAGGTCTCATGGCAAAGGGGTCATGCATGATGACCTTGCCTGTCACACAAAATGAAAGAAGCTCTGGTAAGTAGCATTCCCCACGGCAGTGCTGACTGCTGTCCACCTCTGACCCCAGCATGCTGAGCTCTCCCTCCCTCTCTCTTCACAGAAGACACAGTAGAATGGGTTCTAATCCCCCTTTCCTGAGCCTTTGGGCCCCAAGTGTAACTCACCTTTGTGCTCCGCAGCGGCTGTGGCCTCTGACCTCATGGATGCCCCCACGAACACTCCATGCTGCCAGTTGAGAGCTTCATAGACCAGGGGAATACCTTGAGCAGAGAGGAAGAGGTCCTTAAAGACTTGGGGCCGGGCATGGTGGCACACGCCTTTAATCCTAGCACTTGGGAGGCAGAGGCAGGTGGATCTTTGTGAGTTCAAGGCCAGCCTGGTCTACAGAGTGAGTTCCAGGACAGCGGGGCTACAGGGAGACCCTGTCTCAAAAAGACAAAAAAAAAAAAAAAGACTTGGACATTAAGACTCTTAAGACCAAGAGTGCTGTGTCATCATTCAACCAGACAGCATCATTTTGGGGGTTTAGCCCAGGCTGCATTAAAACTCACTGTGTAGCCCAAGCTAGCCTTGAAATCACAGCGATCCTCTTGCCTCAGCCTTCCACATGCTGGGATCACAGGTGTGAGCCACCTAACCTAACAAGCACCATCTTTTTTGTTGAGCTATTTGTAGAGTGACTACACGGGAAGTTGCTGAGCCAAGTCACACTAACAAGGTCACCCAAGGAACTGGAACCCTGGTTTAAGCTTTAGATCACAGATCCAGAAAGGCCATTGATGGACCAGAAGGCTGGCCCCACATTTGAGCATGTCCATCCATCTAGATTTACAGGAAGGAAGCTTTTGTGGTGCTCTTGGATCAGGTCAGAAAAAGAAAGATTTCCTGGATATCTTTGGGTCCTTACCCTGAATGGAAGACGCCTCACCTGCAGGTCTGCGGCCACCGAAGATGATGCCCTCAATGGGCACACCCTCTGGAGACTCCCAGGCAGTATCAATGATGGGGCACTGGTTGGCAGGGGTGCAGAAGCGAGAGTTGGGGTGGGCACAAGGTTCCCCTACAACAAAAGAGGTGTTCCTAAGTGTGTGGCCCCCAAAGGTGGCACTTAACACCCAGAGCATGCAGCCTCTGGAGAGGACTCACCATCCTGTGGACTCCACTCCTTGTTCTTCCAGGAAGTGATGGTCACACCCGGGCCCAGTGGCTCGTCAATACCTTCCCAGTAAACACCCCCATCACTGGTCTCAGCCACGTTGGTGAATATTGTGTTCTTCTGAATGGTCTTGATGGCATTGGGGTTTGTCTTCACAGAGGTGCCAGGAGCAACCCCAAAGAAACCATTTTCTGGGTTGATAGCCCTTAAGTTACCTGGAGAATCATGAGCCACAGAAGGAGATGTGCATTCGAGCCAAGATCTCCCACCTCGCCAGGCACCTAAACTCTATAGCCTTCCATTTTGACTCCCACATCACATTCAACTCTGAGACTTCCACAGCTTTCTCCCTCTTCTGTGTTGCAGCAATACATCCCCTTTTCTCATTTTATTTTGTGTATGTGTAGTGTGTGTGTGTGTGTGTGTGTGTGTTCACAGTGCATACTCGCACCTGTGCATACATATGCGTAAGGGGGAGGGCATGTGACTGTGTTCCACCCTGAAGGTGTGGGGGTCAGAGGACAACTTTCAGGAGTCAGTTCTCTCCTTCTACCATATGGAATCAAGCTCAGGTCATTGGCAGGCAGCAAGCACCTTTACCCACTGAGCCATTTCACAGACCCCAGTAGTACCATCTTAATAGATGTTTGTGTGTTGAACCAAGCAGCCCCTTCCACCCATTCATCCAGATGGCTCTCACAAAACACCTGCAGACTCCGAGCTTACACATGCACACACTTAACACCTACTGCTGGGGACTTGGAAGAAGGTGGTGTGTTTGAAGACTGGCCACTCTACTGGGAGTCATGACCACCACCAGCCAGGCACACAAACTCACCTTGGGCATCGAACTTCATCCAAGCAATGTCATCACCCACACATTCAACTTTCCACCCAGGGAGGGTGGGATTCATCATAGCCAGGTTGGTCTTCCCACAGGCACTGGGGAAGGCTGCGGCCAGGTACTTCTTCTGGCCCTCAGGGTTGGTAATACCCAGGATCTGCAGGGACAGGGTTCTGAGTTACAATCTCTGGTTCTTAGCATGCATGTATGAAATGGTCACAATGAAACAGACTGTGCTATATAAATCACATGCACTAATTATAAAAGAGAGAGAGTTTGGACTTTCAGCAGAAAGATGGGCCTGTCTTTCAAACTACGGGACAGAGGGAGGGAGAGAAAGGAACAAGAGGAGGAGGAGGGGAAGGAGAAAGAGAAGAGGGAGAAGAAGAGAGAGGAAGGGAGAGGAGAGGAGAGGAGAGACGAGGAGAGGAGAGGAGAGGAGAGGAGAGGAGAGGAGAGGAGAGGCGAGGAGAGGAGAGGAGAGGCTGGGGGAAAAAAAGAATGCAGATCTATGTTCCCTCCTGCCCCAGAAATCTTGGAACACCCCTAGAATCTCCCCAAAGATAGACCCTAAGACCTTTCCTTCAAATATCAGGATAAACTAATGGGTTCAAAAGAATAAAATCCCATAAGACCACTGCTGCCCCAATGTATTTAAGCCCCTTCAAAAGGCATGCACACCAGGGTGCTCAGAGTTAGTTGTGAGATTCCCCCACCTCTGTCCACAGGCCCTCACAGGGCGGGGAAGGCTCCCCTTTTGCTACTTCCAGGCCCTCGACCCCTCTGCTCAGGATCTCCTGCCCACACACCAGCATGTGCTCTGCCAGCCATCCTTCCTCCTTGGCCAGCCGACTGGCAATCCGGAGTGCAAAACACTTCTTCCCAAGGAGTGAGTTCCCACCATAGCCGCTTCCAAAGGAGACGATCTCTCTGCGGTCCGGGAGGTGGGCGATCAGCGTCAGTTCGGGGTTGCAGGCCCAGTTGTTGACTAAAGGCTCTGTGAACAAGCAACAATGAGTATGTGACACACATCCATGCAGCCCAGACTGCCCTTGAGGCTCCCCAGGGCTGGAATGGCAGATGTGCCTCCCCAGTTCATGTGGTGCTGGGGATCATACTCAGGGCATCCTTCACACCAGAAAGCACCCTGCCGACTGAGCCTCAGTCCCAACACCTCCTTTCTCTTTAGATTTAGAAAGGATGAACTTACTTTTTTTTTATTTTTTTTTATTTATGTATTTGTATGAATGTACTGTCTGCATGCAAATCTGTGCACCCGTGTCGTGCAATGCCGCGGAGGTCAGAAGAGGGTCTCGGATTCCCCTGGAACTGGAGTTCTCCTGGAATTGGAGTTTCAGAAGGATCTAAGCCACCATGTGGGTGCTGGGGAACGAACCCGGGTCCTCTGAAAGAGAAGTCGGCGCTCTTAACCGCTAGGCCATCTCTCCAGCCCCTGGGATGAACTTACTTTTTAAAGGCAGAGGACACCCCACAGAGTGGAGGCACTTGATAAACTGTCCATCGCCCAGGGCCTCCAGCACAGGCATCCCCATCCTAGTCATGATCCGCATGCTGGCTACCACATAGAGCGAGTCTGTTAGTTCAATGCCGATCTTGGCCAGAGGTGAGCCAAGTGGCCCCATGCTGAATGGAATGACATACATGGTTCGACCTGTGGATGCAAATGGGTGGGGGCAGGTGAGAGGCCATCTGGGCTCACAAAGACCCCTGGCACTTACTACCTTCCTCACAGGACCCGGGGCCATGGTCTCCCACTTAGCCACATTGTGTTTTGTTGGACCCCAGCCCCGAGGCCACTAGAAAGTAAGCGAAATATTGAAATTAAAGTTTTCACAAACTTGTCCATTTGCTACCCTAGGCTGCTTTACATACACCTGGGTATAAGAGTTGAACCCAGAGCTTTGCCTATGCTGAACAGGCCCTGTACCGCTGAACTACATCCACAGCCCTCTTTTCCATTTTTATTTTGAGCTAGCACTTGGGGGCCAGAGGCAGGTGGATCTCTGTGAGTTCAAGGCCATCCTGGTCTACAATAGCGAGTTCCAGGCCAGCTGAGACTAAAGGGAGATCCTGTCTCAAAAACACGAGAGAGAGAGAGAGAGAGAGAGAGAGAGAGAGAGAGAGAGAGAGAGAGAGACTCGCAAAGTTCCCCAGGCAGGCCTTGAACTTTCCATGCTCCTGCCTTAGGTATCTAGGATGATGGGCCTGGAAAAAATCTGTCCCACAGAAGAGGACCATGCATTGCCACACCAGGAAGTGAACAATGCCCAAATTAGCAGGCATGTCCTCTGCTGTTCCAGCCATCGCTGGGTGCACAGAGCCGTCATGCTTGCTGCTCCCTTTCGGTCTGGTGACTGCACTCACCTGTCATGCACCCTGGGAATCTGGCGTTGAATGCTTTCTCAAAGTCCTCTTCCGACATCCAGCGGCCCAGCTGGCTGAGGCCAGTTTTGGGGATGGGCACTGTGTCTCTCTGCTCTTGGGTGATGATGACTGTCTTACTCTCAATTCTGGCCACATCCCTGGGGTCCGTGAGAGCCAACCAGCTGCAAAAGTGACAGGAATTCCTTCAGCCAAGCTGAATCCCTCTTAGGGATGAACCTGTCTTACTCTGTCATGCTCTTCCTAAGTCTTGCAGGACACTGAGGACATTGGCCATGTTCCCTCAAAGTAGAAGTCAACCAACAGGGACTTCAGGTGAACATTCGCTAGACTATGAGCTGGTCCTGGAAGACAGGGACCTCTTTTCATGTTTAAGCCACCTAGTTTGCAGAGAGCTTTTCATTTAGGACACAGCCGGCTCTGCTAAGCTCACAGAGTTCCTGGGCTCTGGCTGTTTTATTTAGCTTCTCGGGTGTTAGCTACCTCAAAGTCTTCCTCTTCTAGGGACTCCAAAGGAGCAGGAAGCATGTGGGCTGTGTCACACAGGCCACGGGGACTTACCAGTTGTCATACTTCCTCAGCTTGCGGATAATACCCTCATCCTGCATGCGGCCCAGCAGCCTCCCATACTCCTCTTCTGAGCCATCACAGATGTGGATATGTTCTGGCTGACACAGCTGGGCGTTCTGCTCCACAAACTCTCTCACTGCCCGGGGCAAGCTGTCCAGGCTTCCCTGGACAACCTTGGAGGAGAAGTCCAGACCATTGTGCAGCTGAGGAGGCATTTCTGAAGCTGTGTGGAAAGAGGCAAAGATGTTAGTGTCACCTGAAACAAAAAACACAAGCTCCTGAGCACCAACACTCGTGGGCTCGCTCTAGCTCCCCCATGGACTTTGTGTGGGTTGCCTGTGGCCAGGGAGTTGTAGCTATATGGAGAAAAGAAAGCAAATTGTGCTAGTGGGCCTGTTTCCTGAGATGTGCATGAAAAGGCTTCACCTACCTTTCTTCCCTTTGGAGGGTCCGGATCAGAGTTCTGAGGACACCTTGCTGGCTTCTCCCTGCTGGCCAAGGGCGTGTTCCCAGAAGGAAGGCTGTGCCTGGTGGCCGGGCCTTCTAGCTTTAAATACTGTGCCAGAGGACAGCCCTGCCCCTCAGCTGTACCCAGAGGCTCGCCCCTGACGTCAGAGGCAGGTCTCTGGATCACAGCCATGGTCAGCGTGGTTTAGGACCAACTTACCACAATAAACTCCAGGGAGATAATGATTGAACTGGAAGGCATTAATGAATGTCGGGAGACCTCAGGCCCCTCTACCGGTCATAGTGAATCCTTACACAACATTTGATTGACTAAACTTTGACCTTGCCTGTTGCTGATGTAAAACACACACCCTTTCTTTGACTGGCAGGCAGGGGTCAAGGACAAGGCTCACTGGGGCACCTCCTGGACTTCATATGTTGCTGGCAGCACATTTTGTGTGCCAGTGCCCTCTGGTTGTCAAAACACTGCAGCTGTGAGCTGTCACCCCTACGGGCAAAGGTCATGAGAAAGAAACAGCTTTGAGAAGTTGCACCTTCTCAGCAAACACCAACAGCTGTGCTGGCCGCGATGCCTTACCTTACCAGGAGCATCTGGGTTCCCTGGCCGCCTCGGGATGAATACTCCCGGAAAGCAGGGGTCGCTGACTCCTTCGTTCATGTTCAAGTCCACAGTGCCTGGCACACAGCAGGCGCTAAATACATGCATACTGTCCCTGTTCTGAGTGTTTTACGCCAGTTCGTTCTTTACCTCTACCTGAAGTGGAGTCAGGATAACGCTGGGTACAGACTAGGAAACTGAGGCAGAAAGATCAAGATCAAGTAACAACTCCCAGCTGGCTGGTAGGAGCCAGAGGAAGGGTATACATGCAGTCAATCTTGGCTGCAGCATACCATGTCACCCATTGTAAAGTACCATCTTTTTCTAGAAACTTCCATGTTCTGCTCAAGTAGTTCTGGGTTAGATACAGCTGCCCCAGAGCTGCCCCAGATGCATTCCGCTCCTCTTGTAAGTCTGAGAGTGTGTGGAGTGGAAGGGGCTTGGTGGTTCTGCTGGGCTCTACTTGAGCAATGAGACCTTTACCACACTGCTAAAAAAAAAAAAATCCACTTTGTAAGGGGGTAGGACCTTCAGTTGAGTCGAATGAGCTGCCGAGCCTGCTTGCTGGGGTTTAGAGAGAAATGAGTGAGAAGTCAGGGAACAGGGACCAACGGCCAGGCCCAGTGCCCCCAGCTGCCCTCAGAGGAGCTAGCAGGGACTTGGCCCTCCTCCCTGTGGGCCAGGGGATGATGGGGCAGCAGACAAGTGCGTTTCTGTTTGCTAAGACCTGTGTCAGACTGGAGGCACCGTGAGGGGCATCTCAGACCGAGCGCTTTGGCTCGCCCTGCAGCGTTAGGTGAACCCCCATCACCTCCAGCACCAACATTGCCCAGCCCATGGAATTTCATTCAACAAGTCTTTCAGTGTAAGTGCAGAATGGGGCACCTCCCCTTCAGGTCGCTAAGACTACGCATGAGAGCTGGCCTTGCCCTTTATAAGCTCATTCTGGGTCTAAGGCTAACCAGGATGTCCTGTTAGTGACTGAGGGGTCTGTTCTCTGCATCGGGCATGAGCAAGACCAGCCATTCAAATGCACACTCACATATTTACTCTGCTGAGATCATTGCCTTACTGACTGTTTCAGTTTGCTTTCGATTGCTGTGACAAAACACTCTGACCAAAACCAACTTGGGAAGGAAAGGGTTTATTTAGCTTACATCTCCCAGGTCACAGTTCATCACTGAAGGAAGCCCAAGGAACTCAGGACAGGAACCTGGAGGCAGGAGCTGAAGCACAGGCCATGGAGGAATGCTGCTTACTGGCTTGCTCCTCTGGCCCATGCTCAGCCTGCTTTCTTATACAATACATGACCACCTGCCCAGAGGTGGCACTGCCCACAGTGGGCTGGGCCCTCTGATATCAGTCAACAATCAAGAGAATACCCTACAGACATGGCCACAGACCTGTTCAATGGAGGCAATTCCCCAACCGATGCTCCCCCAACCCAGATGTGTCAAGTTGACACTAAAGCTGTCCAGCACACTGACCTAGTCCCACTTTGTGATAAAAATCATCATCTGAGTCCCTGGAGAACAGACAGGTCGAAAACAAAAATGAGAGACTAGAACCTAGCTGGGTGGAGTTTGCAGCCTAAATCCAAGGCATGTCTACCATGAGTCTCTTGGGAGGGAAACAGCTCACCCTGCTATGACTCTCCAATCAGTTCACTACCCCCTCGTGTGCTATGCAAGGGCACAGCAGTGCTCAGGCGATCCCTTGTCAAAATGTCAGAAGGCCAATATGGGACTGCACACTGACCCCGAGGGCCACAGTTTTATGGAAGAATAGAAATATAAGGAGAAAGCAGGACTCTGAGGACCCAGGCAAAACCGGGTAAATTACCCTCACACCCATCCCAGGACACTCTGGGGGCCCATCTCACCCTGTCCTTGGAAACCTGGTGCCCTAGAGGGGCCTCACACAGCAGCCTTCCCTCTGGGCTGCAGGATACCGTGCTCTCTCTTCTTTGTCTTAGATAAGCACCAAACTAAGTCCTCAATGTCAGTTTCCTGCTCAGGGGCAGCCAGGAGGCTGCCTTGCTAAGGATTCTGTGTCAATGTTCAGTTCAGGGACTCCCTCAGAGTGGGAGTTTCCTCTCTGGTTTCTGGGGGCAAACTCTACAGAGACCCGCCTCTGAGACCCCCCCTTTCAAAGGCTATTTAGGTCATTTCCTTATCTCAGGGCACTCTCTATGAAGTCTATACAAAGCTGTACCCAGATGTAAAATAGCTTTGGAAAGGAAAAGCAAGAGGAAGACCAGACACTGAGAAATAATCTGAAAACTAGACTGCCTTGTTCCCTGACCTTCGGAAGCGCTCTATCAGCAGTTCAGCGACTTTTGTGCCCACCACCACCTCAGCCAGGAAATTGGACAACTTGGAAAAGGTGAAGAAGCATTTGAAGTGCAATTTGCTAAATCACATTTTCTCCAGCACCCACTGGGTGACCTGCCTTGGGGAGAACGACCCTCCTAGCAGTGGGCTTTGTGTGGTTTTCTCTGATCTCTAGCTCCCTTTATTATCTTTCCCATTTTGGAGATCAGGAAACTAAGACTTGTAATGGAAATTACATGTATTCACTCAGTCAACACGAGCTGAACAGCTCCTACTGTGAGCCAAGGATATTCATTTCCTCTATATTCCTCCAAAACTTCAGCATTAAACTTCACACATTGAGCACCTACTGCATACTCATCTCCAGAGTGCTTCAAGGGGTCATGGGCATCCCTTGCTCTGAGAAGGGGGTGTGCTCTGTCCTTGGGGTTTCACAGCCATTCTGTTCAATGAGATACTACCCTCCACCTCTGACAAGGGCTTTGGCTTCCCTAGAGGGAGGTGGGCTGTCCAGGTTCCTTTGAGCAGCTCTACTGGCTCCTGTGGGCCCTGGTGTCTGAGGGACTGCAAGTTATACAAGCCATGGCAGGTGGGCAGGCTGAGGAAGAAAGAGAGTCAAACATTGTCCTATCCTTTTGGAACCAGCAACCCCGTGCTTTGGGTCTGTACTTGACCCCACCAATCACACAGCCATCCCACGCACGTGGTATTGAGTGTTTTAAGAAACATCCTGCAGGTGTTTATTAAAAGGTATGGGAGCATATCAGTGTTCCCTCAGAAGGTAGAGGCAGAAGTTGATGAGTTTGACCAATAATGATTCTATCGCAAAAGAGGCTACATGCACCTCAACCATCTCATGTCCACAATTTGCCTTCTGTGGGGGCATCAAGGCTGTGTTTGTATATAGATTGGGATCAATAGTGATGACAGACATTGACCTGAGCTCTGAGGTCACAAGCACCTTCCCAGACTGCTCATTCTTGTCCTCTGCAGCTGGGGTCCAGGTGGAGACAGCTGACCCATGCAGGCAAAGAATATTTCAAACCCAAGTCCCCTGACCCCCCCCCCAAGCCAGGCTTTGGCCTTACCAATGACCTTGGCCTCTGGGCAAGTGGAGATGATATGGTTGCCATCACAGTGCTGGGCAAGACAGCAGCCCAATTGTTCCTCTAGGTAGACTCACCAGGTCTCTGGAAGTGGGTCTCAAGAACTGCAGTGGTTAATAAGCAATCTGAGGACCGGGATGTGTCTCAGTTGGTAAAGTGCTTGCCTAGAGTGAGTAAGGCTCTGGGTTCGGTCCCCTGGCAGCCCATAAACCAGGCACAGAAGTGCAGGTCTGTAACCCCAGCACTCAGGAGGACAAGGACTCTGAGGTCGTTGCTGACTGCATAGTGAGTTCAAGCCTAGCCTGTGCCACACAAGAACCTGTCTCAAAAAGACAAACTCATTCAGGTGTGGTGGCACACACCTTCAATCCGGGCACTCAGAAGGCAGAGGCAGATGGTTTACAGGCAAGCCTGGTTTACATAGTGAATTCCAGGACATCTGGGACTACAGGGAGCCTCCGTCTCAAAAGGACAAAAGAAAGAAGAAAGAAAGAAAGAAAGAAAGAAAGAAAGAAAGAAAGAAAGGAAGGAAGGAAGGAAGGAAGGAAGGAAGGAAGGAAGGAAGGAAGGAAGGAAGGAAGGAAGGAAGAAAGTTGGAAGGAAGGAAGGAAGTTGGAAGGAAGGAAGTTGGAAGGAAGGAAGGAAGGAAGGAAGGAAGGAAGGAAGGAAGGAAGGAAGGAAGGACCGACCCAGGGCAGGTCCAGCATCTGTCACAGGCGAGTGAGAGTGGTAGCTGTGCTTCAATAGTCAGAGAGCAAAGCCAGAAATTTCCTGGGTTATCCTGGCAGAGAAGTCTGGCCACACAGATTGAGATAAGCTTTGGTGATTCTTTGTTTCCTGGAAGCCAGTGAAAGAGCATCCATGCCACAGCTAAGCATGGCTGTAGATTCTAGACGGTGCTCTCAAGGACTGGGGATCCCACCAAGCCTCCTGCAGAGGAGAGGGACATCTCCAAGCGGTGTACCCAGGACCTGTTTATCCACAGAGCTCTAACTCCACCAAGGTGAGCCTCAGGCCTTTATATTGGGTCTCAGTATGTGTAGAAATATCACAGCCAGAAAATGAAGGAGTCCATTCATCCCAGCTATCAAACACAATGCGAATCCTGTCCTCCAGTTCCCAAAGCTGCATCTCTAACCTGCAGAGTGTGACTGAGGGGTTCCTTCCAGCAGAATTGGGGGGGGTGGCTGACAAGAGACCCTTCATTTCTGGAAATCTAAATTCAGAAGGGCACCTACTGACAAAGCAAAAGACTTTCTTTTTCTAGAGGGAAACGAGAAGCAAACAGCTTGAATCCACCATGCTAGAGCAAGAGCATATGTGCAAGGCACTCAGGGTCTCTACCGGAGGGGCACCTGCTGACCCCTATGTAGAAGTTCCGTCAGCAGGAAAACATGCCTCAGTCCTGCAGTGATGCACCCCAGAATCGTCACCAGGGTCATTCAGGTCATCCTCCCCGACTGTGTTTGTCAGGGACAAATATTTAGATGTTCTACTTTATGGGCAGACCATAGTCTCTGCAGCCTGGAGGCAGGGTGTGCAGTTGAATGAGCAGTGAATCCTATGATTGCAAAATTCCTAAACACATTTCATTGGTCACCTTTGATGTTTTGGAACCAGACAAATTAGGTGATTGGACACCACTGCAAATAGATGGATGTCACTAAACTGTAGATCTTTGAATGGCTCATCTCATGTTGCATGGATGTCACCTCTTTTTTTGTCTTGTAAAGACCATGTAGTCCAGTGCTTTATTTGAAAATGTAGGGAAAAGTTGGGAGCAGCATAGTAAGAGGGTGTTCAAAGCCCACTCCACATTCAGAAGGGTCTCTAGTGCTCACTCACCTGTCCTTGGAACAGCCCTCTGTGTTCCTCAACATGATCTGCAGAGCCTTGAGAGTGTGCTTTCTGGCTGAGAGCTCATGAGCTTGAAGAATTCCATTGCCAGCATCTTTCTTGAGAGTGCCACCATTTGTTTGCATATTTTGTTCTTTTAAAAAATACTAAATATTAATATTTTATATAATAATAATATTTATTCTTTCATTTGTCGGGGGGGCAGGGGACAACTAGCAGGAATTAGTTCTCTCTTTTCGAGTGGATATTAGGTATTGAACTCAAGTGATCAGCTTTGGCAGCAAGTGCCTTTTCCCTCTGAGCCCTGTCAGCAGCTCGGTTTGCATATTTTTTACAATGAAGAAATTTTTTTACATAAAAATCAATCTAAGACTAAAGCACCTTGCCTGTGGGGGTGATAACAGTGTGACTTTTGCTGCAAAGATGCCCCCAGAAGGTGTGCAAATATCCAGGTGTCAGACCCTGGGAGGCACAAATTCTCTCCATTTCACTCAATGCTTCCTCATGGGAACCATGTCCCTAAAAACCCTTGCTGTGTTTGGTTTTGCATGCTGGGAGGATCAAGCCCAGGACTTCCTGCATGATGAGAAGTGTGGACTCTGGATATGGACCTCCAACTTTTTTTAATTTTTTTATTTATTTCTGTATGTGTATGAATGTACTGTCTGCATGCAAGTGTGTGCACCCGTGTCGTGCAATGCTGCAGAGGTCAGAAGAGGGTGTCGGATTCCCCTGGAACTGGAGTTCTCTTGGAATTTGAGTTTCAGATGGTTCTCGGCCGTCATGTGGGTCCTGGGGATTGAACCAGGGTCCTCTGTAAGAGCGGTCGGCGCTCTTAACCGCTAGGCCATCTCTCCAGCCCCGACCTCCAGCTATTAAAGTTTTCTTCTGTGGGTGTCTGTGTGTGTCTCTGTCTCTGCCTCTGCTTCTGTCTCTGTCTCTCTGTCTCTGTCTGTCTCTCTGTCTCTGTGTGTGTGTGTGTGTGTGTGTGTATGTGTGTGTGTTTCTTTTTGGAGACAGGGTCTTGATCGGTAGCCCAAGCTGATTTGGAAGCCAAGATCCTCCAGCCTCTGCCTCCCGAGTGCTGGGTCTACAGGGTATGCCTCCATACCTGGCTTCACTAATTTCTTTGGGACATCCCAGGCTGAGAGAGTAGGATGGTAGAGCTCTGCAGTAGGTGGTCATACTCGGGAAGTCCACACTGCATCATAGGCCACCCCAGCCCATGAACAACTGGGAGTTTCATAGCTCAGTGTCGCCTTAATATGATGCTGGTAATTAGCCAGTATGGCCACTTGGGCTAAGGGGACTCACCCTCACCATCAGAACAGGCAGGTGGACATGGGTTTCATTCTGAGCCTGGCACTGCTCTTCTCTGGGAGTCTTCCCGTCTGAGATCAACACACTCTTTGTCTTGAGCTCCCGACTCTGGCCTTGCCATGTTCGGCTGAAAGCAACTCATGGTATATTTTGTACGCAGTCTAGAGGGACCAGAGCTCTGGAGGCCTGAGACGGTCTTCACCAGCTCCCCTGGAAGTCTGGTCTGACCCCATCCTGCTAACCCATACCACGTGGTACTGAGAGGGTAGGTGCCAAAGCTGTTCATAAATGTCCATCCTTTGTCATGAGGCACTGTCCCTGCCATGAGTTCTGATGCCTGACTTCTCTCTCGCCTGTCTAGGACAGCTGGTAACAGTGTTTGCTAAGCATTTTCTTGATGGAGACTTGGGGGTAAAGGTCTTTGATTCTTTTTTTTCTTCTTTAGGGGGATAAGATCTCACACTCTAGGCCAGTCCAGCCTCAAAACCACAGCTATCCTCTTGCCTCAGCTTCCTAAGGAAGTCACAGACATGAACCACCACACCCATCTAGGACTCTTTGTTTCTCCACTGCATGGGCCACTGACAGACTCACCCAGGTAACTCAGATGCATAGCTTCACCAGCAGAAAGAGTAAAAAAAGAACAAAATGAGAAGTTCAGGGGCTGGAGAGATAGCTCAGAGGTTAAGAGCACTGACTGCTCTTTCAGAGGACCCAGGTTCGATTCCTGGCACAGACATGGCAGCTAACAGCTGTCTGTAATTCCAGTTCCAGGGGAGCCAACACCCTCTTGTGACCTCTATGGGCATTGCACCACATGGGTGCACTTATACACATGCAGGCCATGTACTCATAAACAAAATAAAAATAATAAATAAATTTTTAAAAAAGAAAAATTCAAGTCTGTGCTAATTATTCCAAACTTTCCTTGTTCTTTCCTTCTGCTTGCTTGTTCTAGACAAAGAGAATTGGGTTTTTACCTAAAATTTCCCTGTTCCCATTTATTTTGAGCCTCTCTGTACACGTGACTTTACATGCAGACTTGGGTAAAAACCATGGTCCCCTATAGACTTTATAGACCTCATTTTGGTTGGAATGCTTTTAGCTGGAAACAGCCAGGCACCCAAGTCAAGGGCACAAGTGTGACCCACATAATATACCTCTGAGGGGTCTTTTAAGATGCTGAGCCATCTGGGTGTGACTGCCTCATATCTCAATGGACAGACCAGTTGTCCTTTGACTCTGCTCAGCCAGCTCTCAGACGCTGCAGGTAGCTGTCTGGTTTTATCACTTTCCTCATCTTCAACTGAGCTGACCCTTCAGACTGAAATTGCCCTTGACTTTGAAGGCAGGGAAGTGAGTGAAACCCCCTTTCTGAGTGTTTACACGCCAGTCATCACTGAAGGCTGCGGCAAACACACTCTCAGAAGTCATGGCAGAACACGGGCAAAAAGAACTAATTGCATAGTTACCATAAAAACAATCCAACGCGCTTATTCTGAGGTGAGAAAATGGATCTACTTTAGGGCGTGTGGTTAACTCTATTGGAGGAATAATTGCTTGGGAACCGAGTGCACCCCTTCCCCGAACTCCTTCGTAACTAGGCACTGTTCAGTTTGCACTGAGATTCTGCTGCTCTGAACAAAAATGTCTTCTCTGACCCACGCTAGCAATAATGTCTAAAATGTCATAAATCCAGTGCACCCTCTCAGCGCCTCTACCAATAAGGCAGGATTCACACTGCCAGAGGTCAGGGACACATGGCACAAGCTGGGGTTCTTGCCAGCAAGGCTGGGCAGGTGCTACACAGTCTAACTGAGCCTTAGAAACCAGAAATGTTTCTCAGTTGGAATAAAGAAGAAACTGAGCTGCTCAGGACTGCTGTGTACATGGCTGGGCACAGGACTACACACACACACACACACACACACACACACACACACAATTTGTCTGAAAAGGAACCACAGAGTCTAACAGGAAAACGTGCCAACCAGTGCACCTGTTCCCCAGAGCAGCTACACAGCTTCAAAGAAACAATCGCACAAGACCAGCAGCAAAGGAGGAAAGAAACTTCCATTCTGCAGGTTGGGTATTTAAAAAGAGTCTGCTGTGACAGGATGTGACGGCAGCCCACAGCACAGACGCGGTGTCAGTCTTCTCAATTATCTGGTGTCTTGGATAGAAAACAGGACTTGGAGTTTGGGGCACCTTGCCTGTCCTCATCTGTGCCCTGAGTGGAGTGTGTTCATCCCCACCCCCTGGTCACACACTGTCTGACCAACAGCCAGCTGAGATGGCCCAAGCACGATCCAAAGGAGCTGTGGACAAAAGCCCACTTTCCACACGTCTGTCTCTTCCTGAACTCACCTAGCCAGGCTTTGCAGTATCTGCTTCAGGAGCTTCAGCCCCCAGCCATTGCCCTCCTCCAAGTAACAGGGGGGTGCATGAACAACTCCAGACTTCTTTTAGACATTGGGATGGCAGGGGAGATGGCTCAGTCAGTAGAGTTCTTGCCACACAAGGACCTAAGTTCAATCCCTATTACCCAAGTCAAAAGCTGGGCATAGGACAGGAAGCTCTCTAGTCAGATTTGTAAGCTCCAGAATCAGCAACAGACCCTGTCTCAAAACATAAGGTAGAGAGCAATTGAAAAACACATCCAGTGTTGACCTATGTGACCTGTGACTCTATGCACACATGCACACATGTACGTGTGCATGCGTACACACAACCAGCCACAAAGCAAGTGAGACTGGATTTGCCCCCAGTGGCAAATGGGAAATTCAGATGTTTGGGTTAAAATATTTTTACAAATACATGTATTTAAATATTTCTGTGTTTAACCATTTCTGAACATACAGTGAATATTTGAAATCCACTAGAGCAAAAAAAAAACAACCTTACCAGTTTGTTTGTTTTGTTTTATTTTGTTGTGTTTATTGATACAGATTCTCACCTTGTAGCCCTGGCTATGTCAAACTCAGAGAGATATCCACCTGCCTCTGCCTCCTGGGTGCTGGGATTAAAACCAGACACCACCATTTCCAGCCTAAAACAAACAATAACACACACAAAAAAAAACCCACAAAAAATCCACTTTGCCATTTCATTTAATGTTTGACTTAATGTATTTCTTAAGTCCTTTTAGAATCTTCTTATATTCCTAAGAATATTTTTAAAGTCTTTTATTTAAGGTTTTGATTGACACATAATAATTCGTATACTTATGGCTGTTTTCTTCTCCCCCTTTCAAATAAAAGTCCCAGATATCTGTTATAGAATCAGGTCTTCACAGCCCCCATTAGGAGAGAGAACGGAAAGGAGCAGGTGACTTTAGTGGGAGATACATCTAAAGTACCTCCTGTGAGTTATTAATGATAAATTCTTTAGTGAAAAAAAAAAACTTCTTGGACTTTCTTTGTTGTACTTTTAACAATTGGGTACTATCTTCATCAGACAACTTCTCCAAGCTGTCACATTATTTAAATGAGAGCCTAGCTGACATTTGCAGATGAATGTGTTCGGTTGAAACTAAAAAGATATGTTCTAAGCACGGCTTTGATGGGCGCGATTCGGGCTTTAAAAATAAAGGTTTCGAGCACTTTAATTTTGGAGTGACTTGCCATCGTTCAGCACAGAGATTGAGAATGCTCCCAGCTACTTTGAAAAAGAACAGAGGAAAAAGTTTTGTGCTTCAAGACAAACAGACGAATGTTCCACAAGTGACATTTGAAAGGCACAGGTGGTGGGAATCAGTGCTCAAAATATACTTAGAAACACTCTGCAAGTCATTGTTCGTTACATATCTAATTATTCTAGCTATGGGCATGTCAAAGAAAGTTTGGGGTGACACGTGTTGTTCCTTAAAGAAAAAAAGTTGGAGATGAAGTCTGACTTTGCCCAGGAATCCACGATGGTGAACATGTGAACCAGTGTTTGTGGCTGTGGACATAGGCTGGGCACCGAGGCTGCTATCCCTCCGTCCCACATCCTGCAGAGCTCTGGACACTTGCTGGCTCACACTTAGAGCAGGACAGGAAGACTTCGTCAAGCTGCAGGTCTGAGGGTTGAGTTGATGATCGGAAAGCAAGCCCAGAGAGCAGCCAAGTGAACCCTGGCCATCCCAGGCCAATTTGGAGATGAATCTACCCACTCACTGACTGCCCCCTCCCTGCCTGGCACTTGCCCACCAGGAGCACCAAGGAGCTCAGAGCTTCAAGAGAAGCTTCCCTTTTGTGAGTCGGTCACATGCTTGAGCCAACCTCATGCCCCCTCCTAACTTCTCCATGGTGGGCACTGCCATTCATATTTCCCAGCTATAACTAGAGTCCTGGGAGGTTGTAAGCTGCCCAATGTCAGTTCTGGAAACCAAATTCCAGTCCTCTGCAAGTGCCCTTAACCATTGAGCCATCCCCCCCCCCAGCCTTTAACTTCCTTTTTTAATAAATTACACTTAGTGCATGCATGTGTGTGTGTGTGTGTTTCACATGTGTCATGTCATGTATTCAGGGGCCAGAAGACAACTTGTGGGAGTCAGTTCTCTCCTTCTACCATGTGAGTCCCGGGGATTGAACCCAGGTTGTCAGGCACTGAGCCATCTCCCCAACCCTGATATTTGCTACTTTTCTGATCTACATTGCATACCAGAACCCCCGACTAAAACACAATTAAACCGCTGTCCCTGGAAATGACCTTTAGGCCAAAGTAAGAAGAGCTCAGTCTTATTTACTGAGCCAGCATGTGGCCACAGTCCATAGAGACCTCGTGGGTTGAGTTGGTTCTCTGCTCTAAGCACTAAGGGATCAGCCCTGGGCTTCCAGTGTCCTCTGGGTGATGGGGCCAGGGGCTCCAGGTGTCACCACAGCTCTGGGTACTGAAACTTTCTACAGGTAGCCATCTGTCATGAGGGTTCACCTCTGAGTGTGGTCCACCCTGGGTTCCCTCAGCATCCCAGTGTGAGGAGCTGGAGGGAAAGCTCTGGCATGTGAGTGTTCCCTGGTTGCGGCAGGGGCAGCCTCCGCCCCCCATCCTCAGGCCTTCCCTCCCTTCCTCCCTTTCTGTGCTAAGGAATGAGTCCAGGACCTCAAACAACTTAGGCCACACCCCCACCCTTCTTTTTACTTTTTTATTTTGAGATAAGGTCTTGAGAAGTGGTTGAAGCTGACCTTTCAGTCACTCCATAGCCCAGGCAGACCCCAAACTTGGAATCCTCCTGTCTCAGCCTCCCAAACATCTAGGATGACGGATTTGTACCACCAAGTCTGTTTTTTTATTATTAATTATTTTTATTTTATGTGTATGAGTATATTGCCTGCATATGTGTAAGTGACCCCATGTCGTGCAATGCCTGCAAAGGTGAGAGGAGAGCATCAGATTCCACTGGAACTGAAGTTACAGAGAGCATCAGATTCCACTGGAACTGAAGTTACAGACAGCTGTTAGCTGCCATGTGGGTGCTGGGAATCAAACCCAGGTCCTTTGCAAGAGAGGTCAGTGCTTTTAACACTGAGCCATCTCTCTTGCCCCCCCTGTTTTATTTTAGAAAATAAAATTCTTTTAAAAATCAAGAAATGTCTTGCCTAACTTAACAATAGCACTAACTTAAATGGTTGCAAGTCAGCCAATCAGCCAACATAAGGGGAGCGAAAGGGACTTTTTACCTACACAGCAGAGCATCTTTTAGAACTCAGGGAATGTGACTCTGAAAGTACTCTTACCTGCCGGCAGAAGTCCACTGCCCCCTGCACTTCTGGGGTTGTCATGGAAACAGAGGAGTGCTACGGACACTTAGAGGGCAAGAGTCAGAGATGCTTGATTCTTGCAGAGAATGGAGTGACCATGGGAATGTCTCCAGCACCAGAGGGCCCTCCTGAGAATCTGCACCTTGGAGCCTTTTGGGGGTGCTGAGGTGAGTGCTGCCCACAGGATGGGCATCCTGCATCTACTCCGGACTCAGAAGGAACACAAGGCCCTCCACCAGGCACCCACAGTCACCCTAAACCTATCCCATCAGAGTACAGAGTCTGCTGTGCACCTGAACAGGAATCCAGCACGAAGTTCACCCTACAATTCACTTATATTTTTGAAATTAAACAACAGCCTCCTCCCTTCCCCACTCATTCACTCAGCCAGGCCCACGGACCTCTTTGGAGTGGGAGGAGGGGTTCATCTTTTATCAGGAGTTAATCAGTCACGATTCACCAAGTGCCAGCTAAGCGCCCCAACATTGCCTTAATGAGGCCCTTCTCTGGTCATTATTAATTAATTTATTCATTTATTCATTAAACCTTTCAGGGTAATTTACCATCTGAAAAGAGAGATGACAGGAACATCGGCTTATGGCAGAACTGTACAATGGAAGCCTGAATGAGCCACTTTAGAAAAAGTTTTTCAATATTGAAAGTACAGAAATGAAGGAGAAAAAAAAACACAACACAATTGTGTTGGTAAATTACAATATGCTAATATATAGGAGAGAGGCAATTACATATTCATCACTTGCTACGAAATGGTTATTACAATAGTGTGGTATTATAAAATTGATATGGTTATTATAAAATAATAGGGAATTTATCTTACCTTTTTTTGCATTAAGAAAATAAAATTACTCTCTAAAAACAAATTATACCTTCTTTTGTCCTCATGAAACATTAACTAGGCCTGGACAGCCCTCTAGAAACTTCCTTTGTTCTGCCAGATGTTTCTTTCTGCAGGAAGCTGCTGGGCCAGCAGGCACTCCAAGGCCTCATTGCCAGCTGAGAGAGAGAGAGAGAGAGAGAGAGAGAGAGAGAGAGAGAGAGAGATCCCACCCAGGAGCACAAAGGCAGACCGTTCACCTGTGCCAGTCCCAAGCTTGTTGATTTCAAAAGAAAATCTCTTTCTTCATTTGGTCAGGGCCTTTGAAACCTAAAGAGAACTTTCCGGAATAACAATGGATCCCTCCATACCAGAAGAGTGTCATTATGGTCACTACAACCCTATGCATGTTACAGGAACACAGTTGGTTTGAGGCAGGAACCTCCTCTTCTAGACCTTTCTCTTATCATAATCCCAGAGCTAAATTTCCATATGAACTTGACATTCATCTGAACTGTATGTTCACCAGTGTCTGGGCCTGATGGAGCTCTGTGGGGCTCATTCCTGGAACACACAGAGACACTGGCTTTGCCTGGGCAGTGAATGACAGCTGAACTTCCTCCAGGCGGGCTCAAGGCCCTCTTTCAGCCTTTTGTCTGGAATGGTCACATGGGGCGAGGCGAGTGAACCACAGTGGTACCAGACTCCGGGAGAGGGTTCAGGGGGAAGCTGGCAGGGATATCAGAAGCAAGAGCTGGGTCCCGCCACGTGAGTGACACACCAAGTGGCTTGCCTCAGTTTCCCCACCTGAAGTAGACATCTAAGAAAGCACAGACTGCAAGGCTGTCTGAAGCAGTCTGGAGGCTCTTGGTACAAGCCATTGACTCAGTATCCTCCTTTTGAATACAAGATTCACAGAGACCCAGGCATCGCCTCATCCCTACACTCCAGTGTAACACCTGAAAACTTCAGCAAGTGCCCACGGTTCCAGGCCGGGTCAGTGGGAGCTGAGCACAGGCCCCTCCAGCGACAAGCTCCTCCCTGGGGCTCTCCTCCCAGACTGTCTGATCCTGTTTCCCCGAGAAAGTACACTGCTAATTTGTCTGGCTGCTTAATTTCTCCTAAGACAGTGACAAGCTAGTTCTCGCTCTCCCTCCGTGTTGGCTTTTATGATTTCTTTCTTTATTTTTCCATCTCGCCCACTCTTCCCTGTTGCTCAGCCTCCCCTTTGCATTCAACTGTCACTCTGGTATTAGCCCACTGTCTGCCTGGCAGCCCACAATTACACACTTATTTTATTACATGGTTTCCTACCTTAAGCTCGTGATTCATCCCTAACCTTTCCTCCTGTAACTTAAGTCCTTCCCTCCCCTTCCCTCCTTGGCAGCCTCCTCATCCCTTAACTTTCAGAGGTCGGTATCTGCCCAAGTCCACGTCACCCCAGCGAGACAGAACAGGATTCTCTGTGGGTCTGAGCTGGTGGCCTTGTTTCCCACCCGAGCAATCGGTTTGATCAAATGAAGTGCTGTACTGTGCGTTTTCAGGTCTCTGGGGATCAAACCAGGAGAGATAAACACAACTCAAGAAGGACAGGAGGTGACACATTGATGCCACAGACAGGTCTTGGACCAAGACAAGTTAGAAGCTAGGGCTCTCTATAGTCTGGACAGACTTTCACCACATGACTTCGTTGCCCAGAGATGGTAGAGATGAAGCTAATATCCATCAGACCCAGATAGCTAGGTCTGAGGCTCCTGGGTGTTTTCAGAATCCAAAGGGACAATTGTAAGAGGAATTGGGGACATCTTTTATATTTTTATTACTATTTATTTATTTATTTATTTATTTATTTATTTATTTATTTATTTATTGGAGGGGTGGTGACACACACATACCATGTATGTATGGTGTGTGTATGACACTCAGAAGACAACTTGCAGGAATCAATTCTCTCCTTCCACGATGTAGGTCCCAGAGATCAAACCTGGGATTTCAGGCTTGGTGGCAGATACCTTGACCTACTGAGCTCTCTTGTTAGCCTGTGGTGCATCTTTTTTAAAGACATTCCATTTAAAGGAAGCTCAAGACACAAAGCACCCAAAATTATGTAACAATAAGTTTTCTGCGTGGGAACCGGCACGAGAATTTCTTGGAAAATTCTGGAAAAAATAAGACGGGAAGAGAAGTTTGACAGAGCAGGGTCTGAGAGCTGAAGAAGCCCGTGGCTCTCTTGCGGGACTCCTTGATATTAACAGGAGAAAATAGAGGATTTCGGAGCAGAGGTTGGCCAAGGCTGGAGCCTAAGCTCAAAGGAGAATGTAAAGAAGAGCTTTGAAACACAGGCACCTGGGTAGGAGGCAGGGAAGGGCAGGCCAGCTAGCCACCCTCACCTTTGGTTCTGCCTGGACCAATCAGTCATGAAAACAAGCATGAAAATGCCCAACGGAGGGCTGGAACACCACATGAGTCCGAGCTCCTGGAGGGAGGCTTTCTGTCTGTCTGTCTGTCTGTCTGTCTGTCTGTCTGTCTGTCTATCAGCTTGTGATCGAGCCTTGGCTTACCCAGCTCTTCATTGCACCTCCCCAGCTAGTCAAGGTTTCTCTCCACACTTCCCAACATGGGTTGAATTCACCCTTTAAAGCCTTCAGTCCGGTGGCTTTCGGTGTCATCACAGGCTTGGACAGGCATCCCTCCTTCCAAACACGTCATCACCTCTTTCAACACACTCCTATCCACACGCACTGTCTCTTCTTTCCATCCCTGCAACCCCAGTCCACTCTCCATCTTTAAACACATGCCCCATTTAGGGGTTTCACATGCATAGGATCATGCATGCACGTGCCCTTTGGGTTTGGGTTTTTTTTTCTTTTGATTGGCATTTTTTTTTAACTTTTTAAAATTATTTTCTATTTATTTCTTTTTTTGGTCTTTTCAAGACAGGGTCTCCCTGTAGCCCCAGCTGTCCTGGAACTCACCTTGTAGACCAGGCTGGCCTTGAACTCACAAGATCCGCCTGCACTATGCCTCCCAAGTGCTAGATTAAGTACAAGTGCTACCAAAGCAAGCATTTTTCATTTTTTTTTATTAATTTCTGTATGTGGATGAATGTAACTGTCTGCATATAGGTCCCCTGTGCACCCGTGTCGTGCAATGCCGCATGGCAGAAGAGGGGGTGTCGGATTCCCCTGGAACTGGAGTTCGCACTAGCTGGGAGTTTCAGCGGTCGCAGCCGCCCATGTAGGGGGGCTGGGATCGAACACGGGGTCCCCGCTGTTAGAGCAGTCGGACGCACCTTAACCACTAGGCCTCTCTCCGAAGGCGCCTGAATGCATCCTGTCGACTTGAAGTCACTTACATAGGGTAGCAGACGTCAGGGCTCCATTCTTTTTCATGGCTGATTGATATTCTACCACGTGACTGTCATATTTTATCTGCTCATTGGTGTAAATAATGCCACTGGCTTTTCCCTTTACTAATGCCAGAATCCATTCCCATAGCTGCTGTTCATGCTTCCTGGCCCTAAGTCTTGCAAAGGAATCATCAGATCAAACAATACTGGTCATCCATCATCCTCCGCAGGAGGTTGGTGTCCTGCCTGAACCCTGACATCACCTCCAAACATCCCTAGGACATTTGAGCTTTTCTCTTTCTCCCCTTGAAGAACCTTCAGACTTCTGACTGACCAGTCCATCAGTTTCCGTGTTTGATCTGAAAGACCTTGCTGTGGGGCTTGAGAGCACATGAGACACTTCTGCATTCTTTCTTGGACCCCAGGCTTCCCAATTCAGTCTTCACAATTCTGCCATGTAGGAACACAGAGAGTCGCTCCAGAAACTGTGCACCTGGGAAATGTGACACCTGGCGAGGCAAAATCGAGAAGGATTGGAGAGATGGCGCCAGTTTAGAGCACTGGCTACTATTGCGGAGGACCAGCTTAGATTCCAGCACCCATGTCATAATAGTTCACAACTCCCCGTAACTCCATCTCCAGGGAATCTGATGCCTTCTTCTGGCCCCCATGGGCATCGTACACCTACATACATAGCTGCAAAATACATATAAAATAACAATAATCTAGGGCCCAGGAAAGATGGTTTCATGGTGGAAGGAGCACTGCTGCCTTGCAAGACCAGGATCCAATTCCAGCACCCATGTTGTTGGCTAACAACTGTCTGTGACGCCAGTTCCAGGGGACTCTGACCTCTTGTGGCCTTTGCGAACAAGGGGTTGCAGCTACCTGCAATGCAAATGATACACATCGAAACAGAAAATTTAAACTAAAATGTATTTAAGGGGCTGGAGAGAATGTGCCTAGCAATTAGAGAGCACTGGACGCTCTATGCAGAGACCCATGTTCGATCCCAGACATCCCACATGGCTCTGAGAACCATCTTTAAGCTCCAGTTCCAGGGGAACTCCGACACCCTCTTCTGACCTAACACGTATTGCACGGCGCACCAGTTGCATGACACAATGGGGCCACAACCTACATACAGACAGTTCATTCAAACACATAAAAATTAAAAAATTAAAGAATATATATAATAAATAGTGTTTTATTTTTGTTATTTTTGTATTATTTATTTTTTATTATATTTATTTATTTATTGAATTTATTGTCTGAAGTACTAGTCTGGCAGTGCAGGTCTGTGCACCCGTGTCCGTGCAACCTGACTAGAGGTACAGAAGAGGGTCTCGGATTCCCCTGGAACGGGAGTTCTCCTAGGAATTGGAGCTTCCAGACGGTTCTTCAGCCGCCATGTGGGTCTGAGGGGCGAACCCAGGTCCTCTGCAAAGAGCGTCGGTGCTCTTAACCACTAAGGCATATCTCTCCGAGCCCCAATAAATGGTTTTTAAAATAAAAAGGCCCTAAAGATTCTGGTTGCTTCCACCCCAGAATATGTGCTGCAAATGACTCAAATGCCCTTTTGAAACATTTCTTGACGAGTGGGAAAATCAATGGTCAAAGGGGACAATTAAAATCGAGATGTTAGGATGCACGACGCTGTGCACAGACTTGCATGCGCACAGTACATTCATAAACGTACAGAAATAATTAAAAAATTAAAAAAAAACTCAATGTTTTGGCTGGCAAGATCCTAGTGGGTAAAGGTGCTTTCTGCCAAGCTACTGACCTGAGGTTCACTTCCCAGAACCCACAGAGTACAAGGAAAGAGCCAGCTCCACAAAGTTATGTACCGGTGACTTCAACATGCATGCCTGCACACCTGCGTCAAACACACAACACCACACACCACACCCACACACACAACACACACTGAAGCATATTAAAAATTTAGGATGAGATGTACCCACATCAGTGATATGAAGCTCCTATAAAAAAACCATGCTCTGATGTGACCCTTTGCTTCAGCAGTAACCACTGCTCTTGCATATTTTCCCTCTTTTTGGTCTGTTACATGTGGTATATTCAGGGAATGTGTATGTGTATGCACAAGCCTATGGAGGCCAGAAGTCAATACCAGCTGTCTTCCCCAGTTACTCTCTACTTTAATATTACTGTTTTCAAGACAGTCTCTCACTGAGCC
The DNA here is from genome assembly GCA_009823505.1 of Rhizomys pruinosus. NCBI lineage: Eukaryota > Metazoa > Chordata > Mammalia > Rodentia > Spalacidae > Rhizomys > Rhizomys pruinosus. The sequence goes on along the minus strand of VZQC01007008.1, from coordinate 3,644,393 downwards.
AATTTAGTCAGTCTGCCTGAACCGAGCACCCTAGGGATTCTCTGTCTCTGCTACCCGGCTTTTTTTGAGATCTAGGCATATACGGGCCATGCCTGGATTTTGGTATTTATGTGTTGAGTTATCTGGCCTGCATGTAATATGTTGCACCCACACTGCAAGACCACAAGGCCAGAAGGGGGTTCAGATCCCCTGGAGCTAGAACTGTGGGCCAGTTATGGAGCCACCATGTGGGTGCTAGAGCAAACCAAACCTGTCTCTCCTCTAAGAACGCAAATGCTCTTTAAACGGCTTGAGACCCTCTTTCCAGCCCCTATACTTGGCTTTTGTGGGGGTTCTGGGGATCCGACTCAGATATTCATGCTTCTGTGGCAGGCCATTTTTAACCAATGAGGCTGGACTTCCCAGCCCGGTCATTACAGCTCTATTAGGATTGTGGACTCCACCAGATAAAGCTCCATCAATCTGGTGCCATCTAATGTATAGTCCATAAGATAAGAGGCTGGATTAAAGTTTTTACCCCTTAATGAATCTTCAGAAAGGCTTTGCTAAGCAATTGATGTCGTCACGAGATTTCTGGTAGCCCTGTTTGAAACTGCTTTTAAAAAAAGCACAAGAGTTTTTCACTGAAACGAACAGGGTCAGGATTAGAGCTACAAATCCTGGCTGGGCATTATCCAGGGTGTGATCAATATTAACCTCAAAGAGAGTTCTGAATCACTCTATCCCAGTTCCTTCCGAGCTCCCTGAAGAACTTTCCTAGGCCACTATCTCCTAAACCTGCTCCAGTCAGCTTTGAAAGTAATCAAACATCCTTTTCTTTTAATTGGAAAGTCATTTGAACATCTTAGCCAGCCAACCCTCCTCAGACAGCAGTCCAAAGGATAATGAAAGGGACAATTCTGAGGTGACAGAGAGCTTTCCAGGCCACTGAGCTCTGTTGGTAAAGAACTCAACATTTTAAATTGGACACTAACACAGACAGATTTAGCCATTGGCATAATGGAGCGAAACACTTAAGTCTAGACACATACGTGTGGGGAAGTGCTGTCCTTAAAATGCTCTTGGGGTTTTGAATCTGAGAGCTGTGGGGAGGTGGCTCTGAGCTTAGAATCAAGTTGTCTTTGAGAAGAAAGGAAGACACAGGGGTCCACAAAGTTTTGGTTCCCTCTCCAGACCCACAATAGGAGGTGTCACTCTCTTCATTTGCACAGGAATCTGAGGGGCAGTTCACTCGCTCCCCCAAAGTTCTGATTCCATTAGATGTTGGGGCCTGTCTCTCTGGAGCAGTGATCCACTGTGGAGACATCTCATCTTGGTGGGGCCAAGCAGCACCTTGGTATAAATCATGCATGCCCAGAAGGCATGCCCACGGTGCACATCTGGCACTGTGCCCACATGATTAAGGGGAACACTGGGGATCAGCAAAGTGTCTCACAGGTATATAAATTTATGCCAAGCCTAACGACCTGAGGTTGATTCCTGGAGGCTTCATAATAGAAAAAGAGAACAGACTCCCTGAATTGTCTCTGGACATTACATTTGCTGTGGACGTGGCAAGTTCCTTCTCCACACAAACAAGCAAAATAAATAAATAAATAAATAAATAAATAAATAAATAAATGTGTTAAAGTGAGGAGCACGAAGATGGAGAGTTGGAAGAGAAGGCGTATAGGGGGTTTCACCAATATGCAGAGCTTAGCTTATCCCTAAAAGGATTACGCCACTACACCTATGGTCCAGTGGTGAGCCGTGTAGAACACACTTAGAACTAAAACTTCCCAATCCTGAGGGATTATCCTTTAAGGACTCGCTAACAGTAGAGCAACTCACAAGTCTCAAGAGATTCTGAACTTACAAATTCACAAGGCCCCGCCCTCGCCACTATATCAGGCAGGCGAAAAGCAACTTGTGTGAGAGATGATATGGCTGGCAAAAAGGTCCCAGGTTTCCAGCTTTCGATGAGCTGTCACCGTGCGGAAGTGGGGCTTTGATCATTTCTGCCATCTGTAAGGAAAACACCCATCACCCCCGCCGATAGAGCAAGCACTAGTAACACGTCCCTGGGTTCCTGAGTGGCCCTCTGGGGACTCATTCCCTCAGTTGGTTGTTCATCAGTGCCCATACTCTGAGCTAGGCAGGGTATTGGTTTCATGTCTCCTCAGGAAAAGAGTCACACAAAGAGTAGACAAAAGAGGGGGTAGACTGAACTTGGAGAAAGCAGACAAGGGACACAAGGAGGTAAGGAATCTGGCCAGTAGTAAGTGGAAGAACCCAGGGTTCTGGGGAAATATTTGACCCAGGGTGATTCTGTTCCCTGCCCAGAGGCAAAGAACACATCGGGACACACTGGGCTGTTCCCCACCTTGGGATAGCTCAGTCCAATCTCTGTGAGTTGATTTTTTGGGGCTAAATAAACTGTTTCAATTGTCTCTTGGTTGAATTCTTTCTTCCAAGAAGACAAGAGCAGTAAGATCCCCATAATGGAAATATATATCTAATTTACAAATGAGAAAATTGAGTCAGGTTCAGGCATGTTGGAGGTTGTAGTGGTGTTAGGACAAGCACTCCAGACCAGGTCTCATACCAGCCTAGCAGGTATGTCTTTAGCAATAACTCCCAAAGAAAAGGCATCCCGGGCGGCTGATTGGCATCTGGCTGCGTAGAAGAATGGTGCTTTTCTCTTCTCGTACAGTAAGAAACACCCTTTGCTAGGTGCCACAGTGCCTTCTGGGTCTGGTTAGTTCCCTGTGGAGGTCTGACAGAAGCAGGCCCCAGAAGCCCTAAGCTGCAAGCCAGGCCCTGCGCTAGGGAGCAGCAGGGAGGTGGCCCCTAAACCTTCTGTGGCATTGGCTGTCAGGTGACATCAAACACAGGACAGTAGTAGACATGAAACCAATGATTCGCAAATGCAATCAGACCCAGTGGCAGCCCTGTCCACCCCAGCGACCGCAGGAGGCTGAGGCGGGAGGGTCAGGAGTCAAGGTCTCTTGGGCACTAGTGAGATCTTTCTACATAAAAAATGAAAAGAATATTGGTGGTGTGGCCCAGGGGCAGAACACTTGCCTAGCTTGTGACAGGTCCTAGGTTCAATGTCCAGTACTGGGAAGAGAGGAAGGGCAAATGTCATACAAACAGATTGTGGGAAAAAAAATAATCAAAGCCTTGTAAATACTACCAGGCTTGAGTCTGACAGTTTTGCAGATAGCAATTGTTCAGAAAAACTTCTCCCTACAGATAAAAGCTCTATGAAAAACACCCTGGGATATCTTCAGGCTTTATTATCTGGAACAGGCGTCGAAAGCTATTACATCTTTAACCCGGGTGCTGACAACAAACACTCAGAAGTGTTCTATCAAACGAAGATGAAGATTGCGATGGTGCAGAGAACACGGGTGTCCTTGAAGCCTGTCCCTTCATCTGTTCTGCTAGCTCAACTTCCATGGCTTGCCCTGTTTGAACTCCACTCTCCCGCAGGCCAACTCTGCCTGGCACGGCTCCCCCATTAGCGAGAGAAGCCATAAGCTAATTGGTTTCTGTGCCACTGGCTCCTTGCATTTATCTCCCAGGACCTGTAAGAGGTTCCCACCCACCACACTTTAGGCTCACCTGTGCCAAGGTGGAGACTTTGTCCTTTTTTATTTGACAACTGCTGGTAATTAGAAAATTACCTCTAAATTCATCTTTCAAAAACAACTAAAGTCCAGTCTAGCTGCTGAAGGACAGTTTAAGTACATAACATCCTGATAGATTGCTGGCAAGAAGCCAGAGAATATTCCTTGGAAGAAAGCAGGTCAATGGGTGGTTCTAGAATAGATCAAAGGTGCATAGGAGTGAATTAGCAGTAGAGGCCAGAGCCTATGCCCCCATTTCATGGCCCACGAGCGTTCTGGAACTCGTGTCCATAAATGTCCCTCAGCCAGTGAATGGGAGACTGGGTTTGTGAACAACAGACACTATCTGTCCTTCTGCTGGTTGCTAGATACTTCTGGGTGACCTTGACATTTGAACACTGGAGTGTCTGTTCAGCAGGTAAATGCCAGCCACATGCCTTTCAGGGCTGGTGTGGAGGATGGGGAGATGGCCCAGAGGCCTCCTCCGCCCAGAGCTGCACATAGAAAGTCATGACAAAGGCCCAGGTAATGGTACAAGCTCTGAGAACAGAAGGGCCACAGGCTGGAAACATGACATTGAAGATCCTGTGTCCCTTGTAAGAAGGTACGGGCCACATTTGAGGAAACACGCCCTCTAGAAGTAGGCTTGTAAGAGGCATTTGTGAGCAACAAAGAGGGCTGGGAGATTACAGTAGAGAGAGTAAGAAGACTCCAAATGCTGTAGGCCTGAGCTGGGTCATGGAGACACGACAGCCAGTGTAGAGCAGTATAGTGGGGTGAGGGAACTGACATCTTCATGGATCCCGTTCTTAAACGCAACATACGAGGAACAGCTTCCTTCACATCAGGCAAACATTGGAGGGGGTTTGCTTGTAGGAGTCACCTCATGAAGAGAGGTAGGTAAGCAAACCATCCAGGGAGTAAGGAGAAGGGGTGNAAAGCATTCACTTCTTTTTATTTTATTTTATTTTTTTATTTATTTCTGTATGTATCAATGTACTGTCTGCATGCTGGTCTGTGCACCCGTGTCGTGCAATGCCGCAGAGGTCAGAAGAGGGTGTCGGATTCCCCTGGAACTGGAGTTCTCCTGGAACTGGAGTTTCAGACGGCTCTCAGCCGCCATGTGGGTGCTGGGGATCGAACACGGGTCCTCTGTAAGAGCAGTCGGCGCTCTTAACCACTAGGCCATCTCTCCAGACCCTGACTGGCATCTTTCACTTGAATTCACTTACATTGTAGCAGACGTCAGGGCTCCATTCTTTTTCATGGCTGATTGATATTCTACCACGTGACTGTCATATTTTATCTGCTCATTGGTGTAAATAATGCCACTGGCTTTTCCCTTTACTAATGCCAGAATCCATTCCCATAGCTGCTGTTCATGCTTCCTGGCCCTAAGTCTTGCAAAGGAATCATCAGATCAAACAATACTGGTCATCCATCATCCTCCGCAGGAGGTTGGTGTCCTGCCTGAACCCTGACATCACCTCCAAACATCCCTAGGACATTTGAGCTTTTCTCTTTCTCCCCTTGAAGAACCTTCAGACTTCTGACTGACCAGTCCATCAGTTTCCGTGTTTGATCTGAAAGACCTTGCTGTGGGGCTTGAGAGCACATGAGACACTTCTGCATTCTTTCTTGGACCCCAGGCTTCCCAATTCAGTCTTCACAATTCTGCCATGTAGGAACACAGAGAGTCGCTCCAGAAACTGTGCACCTGGGAAATGGGCACAACCTGTCAGAGGCAAAAATCAGAATGGGATTGGAGAGATGGCTCAGAAGTTAAGAGCACTGGCTACTCTTGCAGAGGACCCAGCTTTGATTCCCAGCACCCATGTCTAATAGTTCACAACCCCCCCGTAACTCCATCTCCAGGGAATCTGACACCTTCTTCTAGCCTCCATGGGCACACACATAAAAATACATATAAATAAAAAATAAATCTAGGGGCCCGGAAAGATGGTTCAATGGTGAAGAGCACTGACTGCTCTTGCAAAGGACCAGGATTCAATTCCCAGCACTCACGTAGTGGCTAACAATTGTCTATAACTCCAGTTCCAGGGGACTCTGACCTCTGTGGCCATTGCAAGACAGGGTTGCACCTACCTGCATGCAAATGATACACTCATACACATAAAATTTAAAAATAAAATTTTTAAGGGGCTGGAGAGATGGCCTAGCAGTTAAGAGCACTGACTGCTCTTGCAGAGGACCCAGGTTCGATCCCCAGCTCCCACATGGCGGCTGAGAACCATCTTTAACTCCAGTTCCAGGGGAATCCGACACCCTCTTCTGACCTCCACGGTATTGCACGACACAGGTTGCATGACATGGGTGCACCAACCTACATACAGACAGTTCATTCATACACATAAAAAAATTAAAAAATTAAAAATATTAATTAATAAATAAATTGTTTTTTAAAAGAGAGAAAATGGCCTCCAGATCTGTTGCTTCCCCCCAAGAATTAGTGTGTGCAAAAATGACTCAAATTGCCTTTTAAAATCATTTCTTGACCAGTGGAAAATCAATGGTCAAATGGGACAATTAAAATCAGATGTTGGATGCACGACACGGGTGCACAGACTTGCATGCAGACAGTACATTCATACACATACAGAAATAAATTTTAAAAAAAAATTAAAAAAAAATCAGATGTTGGGCTGGCAAGATAGCTTAGTGGGTAAAGGTGCTTTCTGCCAAGGCTGATGACCTGAGTTCAATTCCCCAGGACCCACAGAGTACAAGGAAAGAGCCAGCTCCACAAAGTTGTCCTGTGACTTCAACAGGCATGCATGCACACCTGCATTCAAACACACACACACACACACACACACACACACACACACACTGAATGCATATTAAAAATTTAGGATGAGATGTACCCACATCAGTGATATGAAGCTCCTATAAAAAAACCATGCTCTGATGTGACCCTTTGCTTCAGCAGTAACCACTGCTCTTGCATATTTTCCCTCTTTTTGGTCTGTATACATGTGTATATTCAGGTATGTGTATGTGTATGCACAAGCCTATGGAGGCCAGAAGTCAATACCAGCTGTCTTCCCCAGTTACTCTCTACTTTAATATTACTGTTTTCAAGACAGTCTCTCACTGAGCCAATTTAGTCAGTCTGCCTGACCAGCAAACCCTAGGGATTCTCTTGTCTCTGCCTTCCCAATGCTGAGACTCTAGGCATATACTGCCATGCCTGGATTTTTGGTTTTTATGTGTATGAGTATTCTGCCTGCATGTATAATTGCACCCCACACATGCAAGACCCACAGAGGCCAGAAGGGGGTGTCAGATCCCCTGGAGCTAGAGTTTGGGCCAGTTATGAGCCACCATGTGGGTGCTGAGAACCAAACCTGGTTCCTCTCTAAGAACAGCAAATGCTCTTTAACTGTTGAGCCATCTTTCCAGCCCCTATACTTGGCTTTTGTGGGGGTTCTGGGGATCCAGACTCAGTCTCTCGTGCTTCTGTGGCAGGCATTTTACCAATGAGCTGGCTTCCCAGCCCCTGTGCTTACATCTCTATTAAGGATGGTGGACTCCAGCCAGATAAAGCTCATCAATTCTGGTGCCTCTAATTTATAGTCATAATGATAGAGGCTGGGTTAAAGTTTACCCCTTATGATCTTCAAGAAAGGCTTTGCTAAGCAAATTGATGTCGTCAACAAGATTTCTGGTGCCTGTTGAAACTGCTTTAAAAAAGCACAAGATGTTTTCAACTGAAACGAACAGGGTCAGGATTAGAGCTACAAATCCTGGCTGGGCATTATCCAGGGTGTGATCAATATTAACCTCAAAGAGAGTTCTGAATCACTCTATCCCAGTTCCTTCCGAGCTCCCTGAAGAACTTTCCTAGGCCACTATCTCCTAAACCTGCTCCAGTCAGCTTTGAAAGTAATCAAACATCCTTTTCTTTTAATTGGAAAGTCATTTGAACATCTTAGCCAGCCAACCCTCCTCAGACAGCAGTCCAAAGGATAATGAAAGGGACAATTCTGAGGTGACAGAGAGCTTTCCAGGCCACTGAGCTCTGTTGGTAAAGAACTCAACATTTTAAATTGGACACTAACACAGACAGATTTAGCCATTGGCATAATGGAGCGAAACACTTAAGTCTAGACACATACGTGTGGGGAAGTGCTGTCCTTAAAATGCTCTTGGGGTTTTGAATCTGAGAGCTGTGGGGAGGTGGCTCTGAGCTTAGAATCAAGTTGTCTTTGAGAAGAAAGGAAGACACAGAGGTCCACAAAGTTTTGGTTCCCTCTCCAGACCCACAATAGGAGGTGTCACTCTCTTCATTTGCACAGGAATCTGAGGGGCAGTTCACTCGCTCCCCCAAAGTTCTGATTCCATTAGATGTTGGGGCCTGTCTCTCTGGAGCAGTGATCCACTGTGGAGACATCTCATCTTGGTGGGGCCAAGCAGCACCTTGGTATAAATCATGCATGCCCAGAAGGCATGCCCACGGTGCACATCTGGCACTGTGCCCACATGATTAAGGGGAACACTGGGGATCAGCAAAGTGTCTCAGCAGGTAAATATACTTGCTGCCAAGCCTAACGACCTGAGGTTGATTCCTGGAGGCTTCATAATAGAAAAAGAGAACAGACTCTCCTGAATTGTCCTCTGACATTTACATGTATGCTGTGGCGTGCAAGTTCCTTCTCCACACACACAAGACAAATAAATAAATAAATAAATAAATAAATAAATAAATAAATGTTTTAAAGTGAGGAGCACTGAAGATGGGGTTGAAAAGAGAAGGCTTGGGGTGTCCCAATAGGCAGAGCTGAGCCTTGATCCCTAAAAGGATTATGCCACTCAACCTTGGTCATATGGTGGCGTGTAGACATACACTTAGAACTAAACATTCCCATCCTGGAGGGATGATCCTTAAGACTCTAAAGTAGACAACTCACAAGTCTCAGAGACTTCCTGAAACTTACAAGATTCACAAGGCCCCGCCCTCTCCATGATCATGCAGGCAGAAAGAACTTGTGGGGAGAGATGTTGGTGTCAAGAGTCCCAGGTTTCCAGCTTTCATGAGCTGTCACCGGTGCTGAGGTGGGCTTTGAGTCATTTCTGCCTCTGTAAGAAACCCCTCACCCACACTCCTGTAAGCAACCCTAGTAAACTCCCTGGTTCACTGAGTTGGCCTCTGGGGGACTCATTCCTCAGTTTGTCATCAGTGCCCTATCTGGACTAGGCAGGGGTTTGTTCATGTCTCCCCAGGAAAAGAGTCACACAAAGAGTAGACAAAAGAGGGGGTAGACTGAACTTGGAGAAAGCAGACAAGGGACACAAGGAGGTAAGGAATCTGGCCAGTAGTAAGTGGAAGAACCCAGGGTTCTGGGGAAATATTTGACCCAGGGTGATTCTGTTCCCTGCCCAGAGGCAAAGAACACATCGGGACACACTGGGCTGTTCCCCACCTTGGGATAGCTCAGTCCAATCTCTGTGAGTTGATTTTTTGGGGCTAAATAAACTGTTTCAATTGTCTCTTGGTTGAATTCTTTCTTCCAAGAAGACAAGAGCAGTAAGATCCCCATAATGGAAATATATATCTAATTTACAAATGAGAAAATTGAGTCAGGTTCAGGCATGTTGGAGGTTGTAGTGGTGTTAGGACAAGCACTCCAGACCAGGTCTCATACCAGCCTAGCAGGTATGTCTTTAGCAATAACTCCCAAAGAAAAGGCATCCCGGGCGGCTGATTGGCATCTGGCTGCGTAGAAGAATGGTGCTTTTCTCTTCTCGTACAGTAAGAAACACCCTTTGCTAGGTGCCACAGTGCCTTCTGGGTCTGGTTAGTTCCCTGTGGAGGTCTGACAGAAGCAGGCCCCAGAAGCCCTAAGCTGCAAGCCAGGCCCTGCGCTAGGGAGCAGCAGGGAGGTGGCCCCTAAACCTTCTGTGGCATTGGCTGTCCTGTGACATCAACACAGGACAGTTGAGAACATTAACAAATGATTGCAAAATTGCAATCAGACCCAGTGGCACGCCCTGTCACCCCAGCTACCCAGGAGGCTGAGGCAGGAGGGTCAGGAGTCGAAGGTCTGCTTGGGCAACTTAGTGAGATCTTGTCTCAATAAAAAATGAAAAGAATACTGGTGGTGTGGCCCAGGGGCAGAACACTTGCCTAGCTTGTGACAGGTCCTAGGTTCAATTTCCAGTACTGGGAATAGAGGAGGGCAAAATGTCATACAAACAATTGTGGAAAAAAATAATACAAAAGCCATTTTATAAATACTACCAGGCTTGAGTCTGACAGTTTTGCAGATAGCAATTGTTCAGAAAAACTTCTCCCTACAGATAAAAGCTCTATGAAAAACACCCTGGGATATCTTCAGGCTTTATTATCTGGAACAGGCGTCGAAAGCTATTACATCTTTAACCCGGGTGCTGACAACAAACACTCAGAAGTGTTCTATCAAACGAAGATGAAGATTGCGATGGTGCAGAGAACACGGGTGTCCTTGAAGCCTGTCCCTTCATCTGTTCTGCTAGCTCAACTTCCATGGCTTGCCCTGTTTGAACTCCACTCTCCCGCAGGCCAAATCTGCCTGGCACGGCTCCCCCATTAGCGAGAGAAGCCATAAGCTAATTGGTTTCTGTGCCACTGGCTCCTTGCATTTATCTCCCAGGACCTGTAAGAGGTTCCCACCCACCACACTTTAGGCTCACCTGTGCCAAGGTGGAGACTTTGTCCTTTTTTATTTGACAACTGCTGGTAATTAGAAAATTACCTCTAAATTCATCTTTCAAAAACAACTAAAGTCCAGTCTAGCTGCTGAAGGACAGTTTAAGTACATAACATCCTGATAGATTGCTGGCAAGAAGCCAGAGAATATTCCTTGGAAGAAAGCAGGTCAATGGGTGGTTCTAGAATAGATCAAAGGTGCATAGGAGTGAATTAGCAGTAGAGGCCAGAGCCCTATGCCCCCATGTCTGGCCCACAGAGGTTCTGGAACATACAGTGTCATAGAGTCCCTCAGCCAGTGAATGGGAGACTGGGTTTGTGAACAACAGACACTATCTGTCCTTCTGCTGGTTGCTAGATACTTCTGGGTGACCTTGACATTTGAACACTGGAGTGTCTGTTCAGCAGGTAAATGCCAGCCACATGCCTTTCAGGGCTGGTGTGGAGGATGGGGAGATGGCCCAGGCCTCTCCTCCCAGGTCTGCACAAAGTAAGAAGTCATGACAAAGCACAGGTATGGTACAGCTCTGAGAAGGCAGCAGGCTGGAAACATGACATTGAAGATCCTGTGTCCCTTGTAAGAAGGTACGGGCCACATTTGAGGAAACACGCCCTCTAGAAGTAGGCTTGTAAGAGGCATTTGTGAGCAACAAAGAGGGCTGGGAGATTACAGTAGAGAGAGTAAGAAGACTCCAAATGCTGTAGGCCTGAGCTGGGTCATGGAGACACGACAGCCAGTGTAGAGCAGTATAGTGGGGTGAGGGAACTGACATCTTCATGGATCCCGTTCTTAAACGCAACATACGAGGAACAGCTTCCTTCACATCAGGCAAACATTGGAGGGGGTTTGCTTGTAGGAGTCACCTCATGAAGAGAGGTAGGTAAGCAAACCATCCAGGGAGTAAGGAGAAGGGGTGTGTGTGTACATGTGTGTGCACATGTGTCCCTGAGTGATGGGAACAGATGGCTACAATCAGATGTATTAGAATCAGAATATTTCTTGTGGGCCACAAGGAAGATGGGTCAGTCAGTAAAGTACTCACCTCACAAGCAGGAGTTGTACCCCAGAACCACATTAGAGAAGCCAAGCATAGGGTACACCTCTAATCTCAGCACTGGGGAGGCAGAGGTAGCTGGATCCCTGGGGCTTGCAGATTCCAGCCTCCCCCAACCTAGACCAACCAGTGAGCCCCTGCTCAGTAAGACTCCTAGTCTCAAAGTAAGATGGGCAGTGTTCCTGAGGACAGCCAAAGTTGTCCTCTGGTGCCCGCGTGCGCACACATGTGCATTTCTTGTGGTGAGAGTGTGGGGCAGGTTCTCAACTTAAAACAATACATACCCCAAACTCTCTGGAGAATGTTGAACCACCACTTCGCTTCAACATTGCTAGCAGGGCAGGCGTTGCCTCCTGCTACAGGCCCTGGTAGTGGGCCCTGGGATCTACCTTGCTGACCGACCCTGTGTCTCTGTGGTGACCATTCCAGCTCTGCTCACACTCCCCTGGCACTCACAGGCAGTCCAGACTATCCCAGTCCCCTGTGAGGCATGGGAACTGGTGATCAGTCAGCATCCAGGGCCTTTTTCATGGAAACTCTGCATGGCACCTGGCAGCTCTGGTCCGTGGAACACAGAGTGGCAGTGATGACTCGCCCTTTGCTGGCTTTCTCTTCTACTGCCATTTTCCTCTACTTTTCTTTCTTTTTTTTGTTTTGTCTTTTCGAGACAGGGTCTCCCTGTAACCCCAGCTGGCCTGGAACTCACTCTGTAGAACAGGCTGGCCTTGAACTCACAGAGATCTGCCTGCCTCTGCCTCCCGAGTGCCAGGATTAAAGGTGTGCGCCACCACGCCCGGCTTTTTTGGGGGGGGGAGGCACTTTTCTTCCACCTCTCTAGAATCCCCAAATGAACTGTCAGCACCAAGCTGTCAGCTCTGCTCCCTGGGGATTCAAACAAAGGCCCCGGGGTCATGTTCTATAGCCAGTATATCACACCCTACACCAAGTACACAGGGCCTGAGCCTACCAGAGGATGTGCTGCTGTTTCTGTGTCTGACTTCAGCTTTGCCGGGCATGGGTGGGCACAGTTCATGGGACGATCGACCAGATCCTCTTAAGTCCTAGCGACCGAGGAGGGTCAAAGCCACAAAGGTCAGCGGACTGTTCCAGATGTGCACTGGCCTGGGGTGGGGAACAAAGGGCAGAGGGTTGACTGGTGACATCCTGTACACAGCCCCAGACCAGAACTGAGCTCTGAAGTCACTTGGGGCCGAGTCTGAGTGACACCACCTGTTTCCCCAGCTGTAGACCTTGAACACACTATACTTACCCATCTCCCCAGGGAGGTAAATGGAGGACGTGGACCCCAGCATCCCTTTGGTAAGCTGTAGAGCATTGCACAGTGTTAATCATTATGGCTTTCAGAACTCTCCCTTGAGAAAAGCAACCATTAATAAATGACTAAAGTGCTTCCAAGTATCAACATCTAACTTCCGAGTCCTCTTGTTCTGGAACTTAGAAAAGTAAGGATCAGTGGAAAAAATATTGAGAACAGAGGTCACCCTCTGGCTCAAGCCAGATTTACTGCATGCTGTTCTGCTTAGCTAACAAAAGAATTTGACACTCTTGGGACTCCTTGCCAGTTTTAAACTTGGGTGCCTGGACTGGAACACCCAGCAGCAGCCAGAGGACACCTCTCTCATCTGCTGGATCAGAGAGCAATTGTCTCTGCAGAGGAAACTGTATCCCTCTCTAGCCAAAGACGATGACTTGCCTGGTCCTTCCAGGCCAACCGCTTCTCAATCTTTGTTCAAGATTCAGAAATATATCACTCATCCGTAGCGCAGCCTCCTTGCAATGCCGCATTGGAGCAAGTGCTATCACTTTGTACTGAGTGGGCCTGGGCTACTGGAAAGACCTAGGACCTGGGGCTTTTCTACCCACCTGGGCAGGTTCTATGGACATCCTGGGCTCCAGTCTCTAGATGGCTCCTCAGACAATGCCTGTCCCTTCCTGAAGATGCCTGGGCCCCACTGACTGTGTAGAACAGAAGGACTTTGGAGCCCTCAGGATTAAGATCAGTGCCCTCTCCAGCAGCACCAACATGTTACCAGGGTCATTGTATAGGTGCCTCAGGCCCCAGCATCCAGATAAGATAGGTGGGAACCTCACTTGTGAGTCTGTTGAAACACCCAGTGCCTTTCCCAGATGCCAACCGGGTTCCCAAGGAGTGAGGTTCCTGTGTCCTTGGATGGAGCTGAGGAGGAGGGTGGGGAGGCTGGAGCAGGGAGCGGGAGGCACGCCTTGAGGGGCTGTTCCATATTCTTAAGCCTGTGTGTGCAGAAGAGTGCAAGCCCTTGTGGACGAGAAACACATAAGCCGCTTCTTCATAAGCCAACCAGAGCAGAGCTTTAACTGTTGACAGAGCTGTGTGCCATCCCCTCCATTGGTCTCTCTGCCCTTTTCTTCAGAGAGAGAGAGAGAGAGAGAGAGAGAGAGAGAGAGAGAATGGATTCTTCCTCCTTTTCTTCCTCCTCCTCCTCTTCCTGCTCTTGCTTTTCCTCCTCCTCTTCCTCTTCTTGAAAGAGAGTTTCATGTAGTCTAGGCTGGCCCAGAACTTGCTATGTACCAGAGGATGACCTTGAACTTCTGATCTTGTCCCTACCTCCTGAGCATGTAGATTACAGAGGTGCACTACCACCTCTGCTTTATGAAGAGTTGGAACAGAACCCAGGGCTTTATACATGCTAGGCAAGCACTTTACTGACCGAGCCACATCTCTAGCCCCAACTCTCCATTTCTAAAGCAGAGTGCTGTAGCCAGCCAGGGTCTTGATTAAGACCTGATCCCACCTGCCAGGAACTTCTCAGGAAGATTTCCTAAGCAGGAGACAGTTCCACTCCCAAGAAATATGCAGAGGGGGCTGGAGAGATGGCTTCATGATTAAGAGCACTAGCTGCTCTTACAGAAGACCCAGGTTCAAATCCCAGCACCCACATGATGGCTAACAACTGTCTGTAACTCCAGTTCCAGTGAATCCAATGCCCTCTTCTGGCCTCCACATGCATCACATACATGGGTACACTTACTTAAATGCAGGCAAAACATTCATACACATAAAAAGAAATAAGAATCAGGCCAGGTGTGGTGGCTTATTTCTTTAATCCCAGCACTTGGGAGGCAGGGGCAGACCAATCTCTGTGAGTTCAAAGCCACCCTGGTCTACATAGTTCCAGGCCAGCTGGGGCTACAGGGAAAGATCCTGTCACAAAAAGACCAAAAGAAAGATGCAGAGGCAAGTTGCACAGAGCCACCCCTCTGTGGTGCAGCCCAGCTCGGGGACGTCCTCTGGCTCAGCGAACCCAGCTTCCATGGCCTCTGCACCTCCTTCATCCTCCTCTGGGATTCCTGCTGTCAGCTTGCTCTTTCTTCTGAACTTCCTTTCACAAATAAGCAGCCAGCTCCTTCCCCAAAAGAGGAAGCCAAAGAGCCAGGCATTTGCCATGAGAACACTGCTCAAGAGGAGAATGCTCTTCCCCTTCCCAGACGGGGCCTTGGGATTCTCACTGTGGAACTGACCTTAGAACATGAGTCTGTAAAAAGCCAGGGGAGCTTTGAACAGAAGAGGCCCCCAGGAGCTTCCTGTCAGCTTCCCCTACCCGGACAATTGGATTTCACATGGTTTTATTGCATATACAGTCTTATAACTTTTATGAGCAGAGCGATTAACATTCTAAGATTCATATTATGCTCAGCTACTGTAATAAATACAATTGAGAACATAGGTTAAACCAGACCCAGCACATGTTGGCTGTGAACATGTAGCTCTGAGAACCAGGCAAAGCTGGTAGTCTGGCTCACTGGTAGAGGCCCTTACCACATGAGAGGCCCTATGTTTAATCTTGAGTAATGGGGGAAAAAGTCTACTCAGAACCAGGCTGAATTATTGCAGATGACCGCACCATTGAGGCAGGTGCACACATATAATCCCAGGATGAGGAAGGCTGGGACAGAATTAAAGCTCCAGATGGAGAACAGCCTGAGCTACAGAGCAAGATCTTGTCTCAAAAATTCAAAACAAAACAGATGATTGTGCCACTGGATGCCTAGGCTTATACACTCAACAGACACTGTGGGACTGTCTCCCAAGCTGGGAACACTGACTTGGCACAGGAGTGACACATCATTGAAAGTCCCTGTCAGAGCCGAAGCATTCTGCCATTTTGAAAGATGCTGACTGCTGTCCTTGCAGCCTTGAGCTGCCCACAAGAGAATTCAGGGTTTCAACTTCACTTAGGGAGCTTCAGGAAGACTGTGGGAAGGAAAAGCAAGACAACAGCAAGGGGGCATGTGGCAGAGCAGGGCTGAGGACGGAGCAGTCCCGAAGTCCCAAAGGAGGAGGGTGGGCAGTAGCTCTCCTGACTAGGGGCTCTTCCTGGGGAAGTGTGGTCTGATGCTGGCTGGCTGGGAGCCAAGGAAGTAGGGGGTCCGAGGCTCTAGAGAGCTTTGTAAGGTAGGAAATGGAGGCTGTTTTGAGAGAAGGAAAAGTCTCTAAAGTTTTTGCTAGAAGCATCTAGTAATATCTGGAAAGATCTGCATTGAGCACAGAGCCTGAAAAAGCAGAAGTCAAAGTACAGGGAACAAAGCCCTCTGCTTTCGACAACTGTGTTTGCACATTAAAGGCCTTAACAAGGCCAAGGGGGGTGGGAGGTGGGGGTCCTAGAAGGAGCCCTCAGACACAATGTATTGAAAGCACAGAGATCCCCAAGGGAGAGGGTGGAGAGGAGGCCAATCCGTAGACCTGGCCCTGGGCCCTGCCTGGTGCTCGAAGCCCCAGACGGGAGAACGAAAGCAATTGGGAGAATAAGACAGTCCTGATCCTCTGAGAACAGAGACACTGGGCATTCAGACATGAAGAAGTCACCCCAAGCTAGGTGGCTGGGGGTGGGGCACGTATATCCTTTCCTGGTTCTGGAGATGAACAGTGTAGATGGTTCAGCAGCTCTGCACCTCCTTCTGGAGGCCATGGGGGAAAGTCTCTTTCTTTGCCTTCTACATCATCCATTAGCCCCCTCTGTCTCAGCTTCCAGCCCCTCTTTCCCTCTCCAAAGCCTAGAGTGCATTATCTTTGAATTCCTGTTCTCCACTTCCTGGGACACATGTCCTGCTACCTTGGCCCTCCTGGCTCTCAGGAGCTCTAGCCCTGCTTAGACAGTCCAGGACCACCTCTCCTCAAATTCCTTAAAGCACAACATACCTTCTCTCTGTACCATTTCCATGGTCTACTTAAAGAAATTATGCAAAACAGAAGGGGAGTCCTTTATACTCTGACATGGGCCTTTTTAGTACCCCAGTACCCCAAACTGCCTACCATGCATGGCTGGAGAGGAAGGTATTTCCAGGCTGCTTACTGTCAGAGTTCATTGGACTAAATATAACAAAGTCCCCTTTATTTACCAAATACCTCTCCAGTTGTCAGCAGGACAAGATGGAGGTTTTACCAGTGAAGTTCTGAGGAATTCTGGGTATCCTTTTATATAACAGTTCTCCCTTTTTTACCCTGTCACTTCCACTCATGAAATTTCTGGTTTTAAGGAACTTTTGCCTCATTTATCCTCAAATTCCCCATGCTGGGCAGGCCAGGTCCAAGCACAACATTGAGTGGCTCATTGTTTGGACCAAAGTTCAAAGTATAACCATGTGTATAAAAACAATGCTTGCCCAACAGGCCACTGGCACGTGCCAGGATGGACACTCCTGGGCCACCCATTGGCTGAAATCAGAGTGACCAAGGGGACCTATTGGACAAAGGCTAAATAGGCTTTCTATTTGCCTTTTTAGTACAAATTATCTTCACATTTAGGGGAACCAAATTTTCCATGTAAACATGGATTAAATAATAATTACACACCTGTTACTCATGAGGATTCAGAGTAACAAGAAGTAGGTGGCGGTGGCTCCCACCAGTAGGATTTGCTGAAGGACACAGAGGCAGAGTAACAAGAAGTAAATGCGGAAATGACTGACCATACAGAAGACAGTCTGGTGTCTGGTCTCCCATTCTGAAGTGTGACACAGAGCCGTCAGTGCTCCGGCTCCTTCTGTGGACTCCAGCAGATGCACACCCCAGGTAGCACACCCCAGGTAGCACACCCCAGGTAGCACAGACAACCCAGCTCCAGAGCTGCCTCCTGGCCCACCATGCTCAGTTCCTTCTACCTTGCACACATCTGAAGTCCATCTTGGGTAATGGCAAGCCCAGTGTCCAAGTTAGAAGCGCTGGGGGCCAGATTTCACTTTAGAAAAGCCTCTGGGTACCCATTTCCCAACAACTCAGACCCCAGGGTGACTGTAAACTTCTAGTTTGTGAATGAACAGCTGTTGGGTAAAATCAAAAGCTCCGAAAGGTTTCTTAAAAGGAAGAAGTCAAAGACATCATTGGATAGTTCCAGAAAATACCACTGCAAGGCCACAAAGGCAAACCCGGATGACATTCCATAATATGCATGTCATATGCAAATTACATGTCTCTTCATGCATGCTAACAAAAAAGAAAGAGTAAAACAGGACTAGGTGACTCCAACACCCAGCTGCTCCACCAACAGCTCTCAGGGCCAGTCCCAAGCACTGCCCTGGTGCCCTGTCACAGTAAAAGTGACAGACACCCTGCCCACCTAGAGTTTCCTTGCCCCACCCATCCTATGCTGCACAGATAGGGACCATACATACACATGGCTATCACATGCAAATATACATTTGCATGCCAAATGCAAATGTGTATTTGCATATCACATGTAAATATGCATTTGCATATATATGCACATATATTTTTTCATATCTTCTTTACATTTATTTATTTTTATTTTATTGTATGAGTGTATTGTCTGCATGTGTGTAAGTACACCCATGACATGCAATGCCAGAGGAGGTCAGAAGAGGGCATCAGATCCTCTGTAACTAGAGTTACAGATGGTTGTTAGCCAACATGTGGGTGCTGGGATTTGAACCCAGGTCTTCTGTAAGAGCTGCCAGCGTTCTTAACCACTGAGCCATCTCTCCAGTCCTTATATTTTCATATCTTAATCACCATAACTGTATATTAAAATATAAATGCATATTAAATTATAAATATAAGAAATGGAAAAAATTATTCACTGTTTAAGATAAAGGTGCTGTGGGCATCCAAAGGAGGAAGAGGGTAATTCAGGGGTAAGAAAGACAAAACACCATGCTTTCTCTCGTTTGGAGATGCAGATTTAATTCTGTATAAGACAGAAAAGAAGAAAGAGACTTGTCTGGGAGAGGAGGACCAGAGAAGCACAATAGGAGGATATAGATAAAGTACACATCAGAACGTCAGCATGAAACCCAGTGTTCAGTATGCTGATTAAAAATTAATTAAAAACTAGACACACACACACACACACACACACACACACACACACACAAACTAAAATACTGTGAACTGAAGTGTCCACCACCAAAGCAAGCAGCTTTGGCTTACTATTCCATCACCGGGAAGCTGAGGCAGGAAGATTACCAGAAGTGGGTAGGCAATCTGAGCTGTAGAAGTTAATTCAAGGATAGCCTGAGCTATAGAATGAGACCTAGTCTCAAAAGCAAAAGCAGAAAGGATTATGGCCATGGCCATACTGTCCCATTTGCTGAAGCCACTGCTGCCCCTGATGTTTTCTGTCAGCATAGCTTCCTATTTACAGCTCAGGGGACAACTGGGTAAGGGGATGGATGGGGTTTTACCAACAAATAAAGTTTTGAGGAGTTCTGGGTACACTTTTATATAACATCAGGCAATACAGGAAAGGGCCTGGGGCAGAGCAAGGAACAGCTAAAGCCGACTTGAGGGGCTGGACCTGACACTTTGGACTAGCCACAAGCAACTTGGCCTTGTGGACCTCCACCCCCTAAATCACAGAGCTGGAGAGATTATAACTGGTAGAAACCACTCTGTGCCCAGTGCAAACGGAATCACACCCCTCTTTTCTAAACACCCTCTTGAGTTCTCAGGCCTGTGTGCAGGAAGCCAGCATCTTTATGAGGTACCTCCCTCCAGATATTGCCTTCCAGGCTCACAGGGAGGCAAGCAAAGTTAGAACAGGGTGGGCTTGCCCCCTTCCCCTCCATGTGGGCTCTTAGCATTCCCAATCCGGCTTCTCCTTTTAGGAAACCCCCACTTTTTAACCCTCCAAGTCTAACTCAGCACCCCCTTCCATGTGCTACCTCCTACTGGGCTTATGTCTTCTTTAATTAAAAAAAAATTAGTTAAGCCAGTCATGGTGGCACAAGCCTTTAACCCAGCAGTCAGGAGGCAGTGGCAGGTGGATCTCTGTGAGATCGAGGCTAGCCTGGTCTACATAAAGAGTTCCAGGCCAGCTAAGGCTACAAGAAGACCCTGTCTCAAAAAGCAATAGGAAAAAAATTAGTTATTTGTATTTTATGTGTATGAGTGTTTTGCCTGCATGTATCTGCATGTATGTAAGTATACCGTATGCATGCAATGCCTGCAGAGGCCAGAAGAGGGCATTGACATTGGATCCCCTTTACAAAAATAGGTGCATGAGAGGCTGGAGAGATGCCTCAGTGGTTAAGAGCACCGATTACTCTTGCAGAAGACCCAGGTTCAGTTCCCAGCACCCACATGGCAGCTAACAACCATCTGTAATACCAGTTCCGTGGATATGATGCCCTCTTCTGACATCCATGGGCATTGCATGACATGGGTGCACTTATATACATGCAGGCATACACTCATACACATAGGAATAATAAAGTTTTTAAGACGCACTTGAACTGAGAATGGTGACACACACCCGTAATCCCAGCACTCAAGAAGTGGAGGCAGGAAAGCCAAGAGTTCAAGGTCATCCTCAGCTCCCTGTCTCAAAAGAAAACAGAGAGAGAGAGAGAGAGAGAGAAAGAGAGAGAGAGAGAGAGAGAGAGAGAAAGAGGAGGAAGAAGAAAAAGGAGGGGAGGAAAACTTGAGTTCTCTCTTTCTACCATGTGGATCCCAGGGATCGAACTCAGGTCATTAAGCTTAGCAGCAAGCACCTTTCCCTACTGAGCCATTTTGCAGGACCCTAAAGCTATTTTAGAAGAACTGAAAGCAAACCAGGCAAGGTGATGAATGCTTGTAATCCAAGTACTAGGAGACTGGGGCAGGAGGATAGAGAATTCCAGGCCAGCCTAGGCTACACAGCAAAACCCTATCAGCTTGGGGTATAGTTCAGGGCTAGGGCTCTTGGGTTCCATCCCCAACACTACAACACTTGGGTGTGACAATGCACAGAAGTAATCCTAGAATGGGGGAGGCAGAAGCAGGAGGATCAGTTTAAAAGCAGCCTTGGATACAATGGAGGTCAGCCTGGGCTACCTGAGACTGTCACAAAACAATAAAATACAGGGGAAAAATCCCTGAAAGAGAGTCACAGAGAGCAAAGACTAGGGTATCACAGGCCTCTCCCTTCAGTGAGACATTATCTCAAAATAAATAAATAAGAGGTGGGAAAGGGCCTAGAGAGGTGAGTCAGTGGTTAAGAGCATTGGCTGCTCTTGAAGAGGACCTAGGCTTGGTTCCCAGCACCCACATGGCAGATAACAACCATCTATAACTCCAGTTCCAGGGGTTCCACACCCTTTTCTGGCCTCTGTGGGCAGTGCACGTCACAAGTATACTTATATGCATGGAGAAAAAACACTCATACACATAAAATAAAAATAATTTTAAAAAATATCCTGAGGATGTAAAGAAAAGAAGGAAGAAAAAAGAGGCTGGCCTGGGCTACATAGTGAATTCTAAGCCTGCCAGCCTGGGCTACAGAGTCAGAGAGAGAGAGAGAGAGAGAGAGAGAGAGAGAGAGAGAGAGAGAGAGAGATGGAGTGAGGGCTTTTAGTTGCCTTTTGAAATTTTCCAACATAAATGTATAATATTTATCCTGAGAAAACTCTCCAGCTGCAAAATTACCCACAAAGGGACTACATAGATGCTGATTGTTCAAGCAGAAGAACTCATTTAAGTGATTTAAAAGAAGTGATTATAACACTCTGTTCTCAGTGACTGTTACCTTCCAGCTCCAGCATTTAAACCATAATAAAAGCCCACAACAGGGAGAGAAAGCCAGAGCCCCAAGAACTCACAAATGCATGGCCAGTTTCTCTTAAGATTGACTGGAGTTTTTCAGTTCTATCCTCTGTACTATGGAAGATGGAAAACTATTGAAGATGAAAAAAAAAAACTTCGAATATAAACTTTGTGCAGGGTGCTGGAAAGATGGCTCAGTGAGTGGTTAGGAGCACTGGCTGCTCTTATAGAGGACCTGGGTTCAAATCCCAGCACCCATATAGCAAGTAACAACCAACTGTAACTCCAGATCTGATGCCCTCTTCTGACCTCCGTGGGCATTGTACAACGTTGGTACAATTACATACATGTAGGCAATACACTCATATACATAAAATAAAAATAATAAAATTTTGGGCTGGAGAGATGGCCTAGCGGTTAAGAGCACCGACCACTCTTACAGAGGACCTGGGTTCGATCCCCAGAACCCACATGGCGGCTGAGAACCGTCTGAAACTCCGGTTCGGGAGAACTCCAGTTCCAGGGGAATCCGAAACCCTCTTCTGACCTCTGTGGCATTGCACGACGCGGGTGCACAAACCTACATGCAGACAGTACACTCATACACATACAAAAATAAATAAAATTTAAAAAATAAATAAATAAAATAAAATTTTAAAGTAAAAAAAGCTCTACACAAATAAGAGACAAAGAACCATGAGAAGGGCTGGAAAGAGTGAGCCAAGAATGAGAAACCTGTGGGGACACAGAAACATGCCCTGCTTACAGATGGGACCAAGATTCACGGCTGGATATTGACAGATATGTTTAAATCAAGGCTAGAAGGGAGCCCCCAAGCTCACTTTTCTTTCGGAGGTTGTTCCCTCAAACTGTGCATCATGCTTTGAGAGTTACTCCAACATGCAAATATATTTATTCCCAACCAGCAAACAAGAAAATTCGATTAAATTTTGAAATGTTCTAAATATGAAAATGTATAGATTATAGCCTTAAAAGAGCCTATGACCAGGGCTGGAGAGATGGGCTCAGCGATTAAGCACACTGACTGCTCTTGCAGAGGACCCGGGTTTGATTCCCAGCACCCAGAACCGTCTTTAACTCCAGTTCCAGGGGAATCCGACACCCTCTTCTGACCTCCGCGGCATTGCATGACACAGGTGCACAAACCTACATGCATACAGTACATTCATACACATAAAAATAAATAAATAATTTAAAAATAAAATAAAATAAAAATAAAAACAGCTGTTAAAAAAAAGAGCCTGTGACCTACGAATTACTTCATTTATCTCTTGAACTTGCAATTATTTTTATCTAGCTGGGGGTATATCCCAGCTTTTTCCGGAGGCCATCAAAATGACTGATTTCCATTAAAAATGACTTATTTGGTAATACCAGGTATAGTGGCACAGAGCTTTAATCCCCAGCACTGGAGAAGCAGAGGCAAGTGGATCTCTGTGAAATCAAGGCCAGCCTGGTCTACACAATGAATTCTGGGCCAGCTAGGGCTACAGTGAGACCTTGTCTCAAAAAGACCAAAGACCCTGTCTCAAAAAGACTTTTTCCATTGGTGCAATGGCTCAGTAGATGAAGGAACCTGCTGCCAAGGGAGGTGACCTGGATCCCAGCCCTCTGACCTGCACACCTACACCACAGTATTTTACAGACACACGTGGCTACACACACACACACAGAGAGAGAGAGAGAGAGAGAGAGAGAGAGAGAGAGAGAGAGAAAATAAATGTAATATTTTAATGACTTATTGAGGTGAAACACACAATCTAAAACTTTTAGAAGAGGAGCAGGGCCTGGGACTGTGTCCAAGACCTAGAACAAAGCTTTCCCACGGAGGGACACTCCCAGCCCTAAAACACACCCTTTTACTTATTTACTTACTTTTCCATTTATTTACTTTTATTTTATGTGTATGAGTGTTTTGCCTGCATGTATGCAAGTGCACCACATGCATGCAATGCCCACGGAGGTCAGAAGAGGGTGTCAGATCCTTTGGAATTTGAGTTAGGAATGGCGTTAGCTGCCACGAGGGTGCTGGGAACTGAACCCAGGTCCCAGGTCCCATGACCCATCCTGTAGGGTCTAACCCCCTGGCCTCTGCCTTTCGTGCTGCACCCCCCCTCCACCTCTGCAGCTCTGTTCTGGCTCCCTCACCTGTCAGTTCCAGGGATGATTAAGTGATGGCCACATAACAGCCAGAAAGACGCGCCACACCTGCAAGCGGAGAGTGGACAAGGGGAGTCATTCCCCATGAGCTCAATTTCTTAAAATAAGTGTGCCTTACTACTCCCACAGTCGCAAAATTCCGGAGTTTTTATCGAGTTTTCTTGTTTCCAGCCATCTCCCTCTGGCCTTCCAGGACCCCTTCCTGACCCTACCGTGGCTCCATGCCCTGCGTCCAGAAGGCTTGGGGTCCCCCATTCTCCATGACTGTTCCTTCCACGCCCTGTTGCACCACCTCGCCTTGCAGGGCCTCAGTCGCCTGCAGGGTCTTCCTACCCGGCTAGTCCTCACCCATGTTGGTCTGCATTCCCGCCACTTCCACCTTAGTGACTACCACGTTGCCATCATGGCGCCCCAGTCCTCCAGCACCTCCATCAAGACCAGTCTTCCTCCTCCCTGTCCATCATCCACCCCACAGACCTGTAGCCTCCCCTCAGGACTGCTCCCCCACCTCCCTGTCCATCCACACCCCTCAAGGACACCAGCATCCCCTCAGGATCGCTAACTCTTCTCCCCATTCATCCTCAGCTCTCCCGGGTCTCCAGCGCCCCCTTAGGGCTCCAAGACCTCCACAGCTCACCCCCTCCTCCCCCAGTCCTGGCTCCACCCCATTCCCTCTCCTCCCCCCACAGGCGCATGCGCACACACAGCGCCCCCCCCTTGTGGCGGTGACTCTGGAGGCTGCAGCACGCCTTGCACCAGGTGGCGGCCACTAGACCTCCCTTTGGCGGTGAGAGACGAGGCCCTGGGCCTCCAGGGGAGCACAGAGGTGTGGGCATGGCTGGGGCATGGCCAGGGCGTCGGTGGGGTAGGGTGTGAGCAGGGGGCCAGGGGTGGGAGCAGGAGGGGGCATGGAGCAGGGGTAGTTGCATGGCGTCTCCTTGGGGTCAGCATATGTCGCTCTCCTCCCAGACAGCCTCATGCAAAGTCGTGCACGGTGAACAGCCTGCCCTGAGCTCTGCACAGACCCAGGTCAGCCCAGCCTTGGACCATACTAGGGCAGACTGGGCACCGGCTCTTAACCTCTTGGGCTCAGCCTGGGTTTTAGAATGTTGAACCTAGCCGGGCGTGGTGGCGCACACCTTTAATCCTAGCACTTGGGAGGCAGAGGCAGGCGGATCTTTGTGAGTTCAAGGCCAGCCTGGTCTACAGAGTGAGTTCCAGGACAGCTGGGGCTACAGGGAGACCCTGTCTCGAAAAGAAAAAAAAAAAAAAAAAAAACAACAACAACAAAAGAATGTTGAACCAGCCCTCCGTGACATAAATCCTAGGGAAGTCAGGGGATGTCTGTGTAGACAGACCCTATGAGACCCCACAGTCTTCTTTTTCTGGCACGGAACTGGCAGTGGTCCTCCTGCCTCAGCCTCCTGGGTGTTCCCACGGAGCCTTCTAGACCTTGGTCGAAGCCCATGCGCTCGCAGTCCCTCTGCACCCTACCAAGATGGCACACTCTCTTTCAGTCAGGTGACGTCACCATGGCATCCACTGAGGTCCCCGGCCCTTCTGAGCTGTTCACCAAAATCAAGGAGCAGAAACTGAAGCCTGGGGGCCTGAAGGAGGAAGAAGGGGAGGGTGGGGTGCATGGTGGCCATATCCTGGAGGGTGCTGGCGAAGCCTTGGCCGAGAACAGCGACCACCCTCTGGATGGCAGTATCCAGAAGGAACAGCCTGAGCTGCTTTGGGCCTCCGTGGAGGGCGAAAAGCAGATCCTGACCCTGCAGACGGTGCACCTGACCTCCCAGGAGGTGCACGTGCCCGGGCTGGGGTGGGTGAGTGTGCCGCACCCCGAGTCTCTGCAGGCGATGGTGCCACAGGCTGAGGGCACACTGCCACTCTCATCCGTGTTGTGGCTGGACCAGGAGCCCCAAGGCCGCATGCAGCAGAACGTTGCTGTCAGCATCCCAGAAGAGCTGTACCTCCCTCAGGAGGAACTGAAGTTTCAGCTGCTGAGGGAGAACCAGAACTTGGCAGTGGTGGGGGAAGACCAAGCCTTAACGCCAAACCTGGGTGATAGCTCCAGCTCCGCGCTGACAAAGGTACATCTCCTCCTTACCCGCTGCCTTATGCAAGGGAAATAAAACTAGCTTTTTAGATGTAGGCTTTGGGGGATGTTATAATACCTTCTAATATAAGGTATTTCGCAGCTTAAAAATAAACACAGGGAAAAAATAAAATAAACACGGGCTGTAGAGATGGTTCAGCCATTAAGAAGACTTGCTACTCTTGCAGAGCACCCAGGTTCAAATCCGAGCACCCACATGGCGGCTAACCACTGTTCCAGGACATCTGATCCCCTCTTCTGGCTGCACAGGCATTGCACAACATGGGTGCACTTACATACATGCAGGCAAAACACTCATGCACAGAAAATTTAAAAATTTAAATATCATAAAAATAAACCAGTGAAAATACTGGAAAAATAGTGGAAGACTTTATTTTTCTGTATAAAGAGGGGTTTTTTTGTTTGTTGTTTGTTTGGGAGGGCATGTTTGCTTTTGTCTTTTTGAGATAGGGTCTTCCTGTAGCCCCAGCTGGCCTGAAACCCACTGTGTAAGCCAGGCTGGCCTCAAACTCACAGAGATCAGCTTGCCTCTGCCTCCCAAGTGCAAGGATTGATGGTGTGTGCCACCATGCCTGACCGTATTAAGAGTTTTTAAAGCTACACTGAACTTTTTTTTTTACACTGAACTTTTAATATAAGATGCATTGTGTTTTTAAAAGAAAGGTATGCCGGGCATGGTGGCACACGCCTTTAATCCTAGCACTCTGCAGGCAGAAGCAGGCAGATCTTTGTGAGTTCAAGGCCAGCCTGGTCTACAGAGCAAGTTCCAGGACAGCTGGGGCTACAGGGAGACCCTGCTTCGAAAAGACCAAAACATAAATAAATAAATAAATAAATATTTTAAAAAGGTTATGGGTTGGGGTGGTAGCTTGGTTAGTAGAGAGCTTGCTCGGGTATGCACAAAGCCTGAGTTTGATCCCCAGGACCTGGCTTGGTGGTGCACACACCTGTCTGTCATCCTGGCATTCAGGGAGTAAAGACAGGAAAGATCAGAAGTTCAAGTTCATCGTCAACTATATAGAGAGTTTGAGGCCAGCCTGGGCTGCATGAGACGTTGTCTCAGAAACAAACAAAATAAAACAAAAAGAAAGCAATGACAAAGAAAGATTGTTTTACTACCAAAACTTTGATGCTAAATTAATGATGGCATTTGGTTGTCTTATGTGATCTCTTGCATTTGGTTTTCTGTTTTTGATAGTTTGCTAGAACAAAGCTTTTGATCTGATTACAACTAACAGAACTGCCTTTGAATGCTTGTTTTCCCTGATAAGGTTGAAGAAGTCCAGAAGGACCAGTTGTTGCCTGAGGGAGAACCGAACAAAAGAGAAGACCGCATCTTCCTGGTGGAGATGATGCCAAGAAACGAAGGGAAAGATAAAATTGTTGTGGCTATTTCCAGTTTAAGCATCGAGGAACAGCAAGAAAAACCAGCCCCGAGTCAGGAGAATGTGAAGAAAACTGATGCTGTAAAAACTCAGAGAAAGGGTAGGCTGTCCAGCTTGCATAAGACACTGTAAAACTGCCTGTTGTTTGTGGGAAGGTGGCAATAATTGAAGCTTTAAGTGGTTGAGTTTTTAAAAGTTCCTTTCAAAACATCAGAAAATGGGAAAAAATTTTAAACTAATGTACTATATTGTGAATCAAATCCAAAAAGTTTTTTTTCCCACACAGAGCTTTTAAAAGCAGTAGAAAATGTTCCAGAAAGCACTGTGCACATAAATAATAGGCTGGGCCCTGGGTTCTGCTGTCTAGTTTGTAGCTCCTAGGAAGCATTAGGAGGGGGGCAGTAATTATAGGACAGGGTAGGGAACCCTGCCCCCAGGCAGTAAGAGCACGGACTTAAGAACCTGAAGCAAAGAGTCATTCCTGCAGAAGGCTGGGGGCTTGGAAGGAGATGGAGTGAGATTCGGGGGTACAATGAAGGACCAAGCAAGGTTGGAGGTGAGGAAAAACAGCGAGGTTGGGGATAGAAAAGACAAAGTCGGCCTAGGAGCTTCGATCAAAGATCCAGATAGCTGGAGTGTGGTTCACAGCTTTGTCTGGGGACGGCAGGGATGGACACTCCAAGGCACAGGGTCAGCTCCTCAGAGGGCTCGTGAGGCTCTGTGGATGCCCCATCACAACACAGTAGGTGACAGTCCAGCTGAACTACTTGTTTTAAATGCATTTCTCATATAACCAATCAAAACATTTCGTCCCAATTTCTAGCTATTTAAAAGTCTTGTCTGGCCAAGGGTATACCTCAGGGGTTCAACACTTTCCCAGCATGAATGAGATATTAGGTTCTGCTCCCAGTGAGAGAGGGGAAGAAAACAACAACAACTAAAAAGTCATTCTGTGACAGACCTCAGATGGTGGTCAGAGATGAGAGGGAGGTGACTCCCTTTACAAAGGAGAGTGTGGACTCCAAGCCAGCATCTCTATCTTCTCACCTACACCCTTCCTGCAGGTTGCCTGCCTGTGGCTTTTGTTTATGTGGTCACTTATGTCAATGAAAGTCTGCACCCCTGGATTTCCAGTCCTAGTTCATTTTCAGTTTTTGTTTTGTTTTGTTTTGTTTTTGTTTTTTTGGTCTTTTCGAGATAGTGTCTCCCTGTAGCCCCAGTTGTCCAGGAACACACTCTGTAGACCAGGCTGGCCTTGAACTCGCAAATATCCACCTGCCTCTGCCTCCCAAGTGCTAGGATTAAAAGTGTGTGCTGGGGCTGGAGAGATGGCCTAGCGGTTAAGAGCGCCGACCGTTCTTACAGAGGACCCGGGTTCGATTCCCAGCACCCACATCGCGGCCGAGAACCGTCTGAAACTCCAATTCCAGGAGAACTCCAGTTCCAGGGGAATCTGACACCCTCTTCTGACCTCCGCGGCATTGCACGACACGGGTGCACAGACTTGCATGCAGACAGTACATTCATACACATACAGAAATAAATAAAATTAAAAATAAATAAATAAATAAATAAAACTGTGTGCAACCACGCCCGGCCATTTTCAGGTTTTTAATATGTTTGCAGTTCCATGTGGCCATCACTACTCTGATTCCAAAACATTTTTGTCACCACTCAGAAGAAACCTCTTCATATTATTTAGTCACTTCTTGTCCCTGGTCCCCACCAACCTACATTTTTGTCCTGGGCATATGGAATAATACACATAGAACATATGGCCTTTTGTTCTTTATTCTTTTATTTGATATAATTTCAGGCTCCATCCAGATTGTAGCAGGTATTGGCACTTCCTTTTTAGCACCTGGCTAGTATTCTGTTGTATGGACGTACCACATTTATCCATTCATCCTTTGTTGAAGACAGGTTTCCACCTTTTAGCTGTTGTGACTAGTGTTCCTGTGACTATTCACACCCTTCAATTTGGGGGAAGGTCTGTATTTAGGAGTGAAAGTGCTGAGCTGTATCTCTGCTGCATGTTTAACTTCTCTGTGTGTCTTTTTACACACCTGGGGCACCTATGTAGGTCCTGGGCATTGAACTCAGGTCATTCTGCTTGGCTGAAGGCACTTTTACCCACTAGCCATATTGCCGGTTGCTTTCTTTCTCAGTACTTTAAATAGTCCATTCTCCTGCCTCCTGGCCTGTATGGCGATATATCAGCTCTTAGCCTCATTGAGTCTCCCTTGTACAGACGGACTACTACTGTCTTGTGCTTTTGAAATTCCTGCTCTAATTTGTTATTTGTTTGTTTTGTTTTTTGAGACAGGAACTTGCTATGATAGCCTGGGCTAGCCTAGAATTTACTATATTGCCCAGGATGGCCTGCAACTCATAACCTCCCTGCTTCAGATTCCCAAGTCTTGGGATTACAGGTGTGAAACTCCATACCCAGGCCCTCTGTGTTTTGTTTGTGTCCTGGTGTGGGCCTCCTTGAGTTTTTCCTATTTGGAGTTCATTAAGATTTCTGGACATATAGACCAGTTTTCATCATATTTGGGGAGGTTTTTTTTTTTTTTTTTTTTTTTTTACAATGACTTCTCCAAATGTCCTTCCTTCCTCTGCTTGCTTTCTGGAACTCACCACACGTCGTGATGTGTGAGCGTCTGTACCACATGACGTGATGTGTGAGTGTCCGTACCACAGTCGTGATGTGTGAGTGTCTGTACCACAGTCGTGATGTGTGAGTATCCGTACCACAGTCGTGATGTGAGTGTCCATACCACACATCGTGATGTGTGAGTGTCCATACCACAGTCGTGATGTGTGAGTGTCCGTACCACACGACGTGATGTGTGAGTGTCCGTACCACACGTCGTGATGTGTGAGTGTCCGTACCACAGTCGTGATGTGTGAGTGTCCATACCACACGACGTGATGTGTGAGTGTCCGTACCACACGTCGTGATGTGTGAGTGTCCGTACCACACGTCGTGATGTGTGAGTGTCCGTACCACAGTCGTGATGTGTGAGTGTCCATACCACACGACGTGATGTGTGAGTGTCCGTACCACAGTTGTGATGTGAGTGTCCGTACCACAGTCGTGATGTGAGTGTGCGTACCACAGTCGTAATGTGAGTGTGTGTACCACAGTCGTGATGTGAGTGTGCCCATGGAGTGCCATCCAGCCTCCCCCTCTACTCACATTGCTGTTTTTCCTTTTCTTTTCATTCTGCCTCAGTCATCCTGTTTTCTGTCCACACTTGCCATAAAGCCATCTATTGATTTTCTTTTTTTTTTTTTTTTTTGGTCTTTTTGAGACAGGTCTCCCTGTAGCTGCAGATGTCCTGGACCTCACTCTGTAGACCAGGCTGACCTTGAACTCACAGAGATCCCCCTGCCTCTGCCTCCTAAGTGCTGGGACTAAAGGCGTAAGCCACCATGCCTGGCTGACTTTATTTTTCTTTTCTGTCGTACTTTTTAGTTCTAGGGGTCACACTTAGGTGGTCAGACTTGGTGGCGGTGTCTTTACCTTCGGAGCCATCTCACTGGCCCCCAGAGTTTCTGTCCTTCAGAAATAAGTTCTTTTTTTTTGGTGTTTTTCAGACAGACAAGGCTCCCCCTGTAGCCCCAGCTGGCCTGGAACTTGCTATGTAGACCAGGCTGGCCTTGAACTCACAGAGATCTGCCTGCCTCTGCTTGGCACTAAAGACCAGTTCTTAGCCACCATGTGGGTGCTGGGAATCGAACCCAGGTCCTCTGCAAGAGAAGTCAGTGTTCTTAACCACTGAGCCATCTCTCCCGCCCTAGAAATGAGCTCTTTATCTTCCCTTACATCCTCAGTTTGGCTAGGCATCATGGTGGTTCTTTTACTTCTTTAGACACAGTCCGTGTGGGTCTCGGAATGCACCTCGGTTGGTTTAAAGTCTTCGGTGTTCCCACGACCTGGACCTCCTCAGGCACAATTTCTTTTCTTATTTTTTGGAGAGTCATCAAGCTTGCTTATTTCTGGGCATAGCTTTTGAATTATTTGCTGAAAACTGGACCTTGGTAACCCCACCACAGGGCAGCTCTGTAACTCAGTTCTCCTCCTGCCCCAGGCTGGTTACTACTGCCTGTTGTGTTTGCTCTTCAGTGTTTTCCCAACTAACTTTATAGCTTGTTTTTATTGCTTTTGGGGACCAGTAAAGTCTTCTAAGGACTAGAGAGAAAGTTACTTCAACACCTGAAACAAGACAAAATAAAATTTCTTCAGCTCTTGCTATAAGTTGTATGTGGCTGGGGCGGGGGTGGGGGGGGCTGGCTTTCCTTGTGTTTATACAAGTAGCTGACAGTCTGTCTTAGCCTTTACTTCTTCTTCTGAAACCCAGAGTTTCCAAAGGGGAGAGTGTAGAGCCTTCACAGGGCCTTTCTAAGCTCTGGGTGTACCCTCTACCTACTGTGTCCCCTGGGTGTACTCATGACCTGTAGGTGCATTCTAATCCAGGAGCATGTTGGAATTCTTCACAACCCTTTCTCTCAGATGCTTCCTACCCCTCAGGATTTCCTCCAGAGCCCTTCTGCCGTCCACTTTCCCTTTATCCATTGCTTAGAAGTGTTTTCGACCAAAGTCCCCTCACCTGAGGCTCACACTCTTCTCCACTGGGTGAATTCCAAGTGCAATAGGGCAAGCCTTTTGATGTGGTCTCCAGGAAGCCACACCCATTCAAAAGGAATGCCACTTCTGTGAATGAGGTCTAGACTCCTCTCTGTTCAGTAGTATGGATTTGGAATGGGGATGGGAACCAGAGCACATTAAATACATTTTTATTGAGAGTAGGACTTTCTGTTGAGTCCTTTAGGAAGCTTTGGATCACTTCCTGCCCTGAAAAAGTTGATGGATGGCTTTTCCGTGTGCTTTCGTTGGAGGGAGTTTACCCTTTCACTGATGGCTCAGCCACATTCTCTGTTTAGTAATTCGGGGCCTGTGCACTTCCCTGCCCACTCTTCCTACTCACCCCAAACTAGGCTTTCAGTGTTATCTGTGGGAACGCTTCAAAGTCAAGGGTGAAAGTGAGTTCTCAAAGTGGTGGTTTAGAATTGATCTCTGCCAGCTGGCGATGGTCAGTAACTGCCCTCAACCAGATCCCATGGACTCGGTTAGGAAACGCTGAGGTGACATCCCTTCCTTGCAGCCCTCTTCTGAGGGAGAATATTCTTGCTTTTCTTCACAGGCCCTCCGCCTCTGGATTGTACCGGATGGTAGTACCCTGTCTGTCCAGCACAATGACCACCATGTTACCCACGGGCAGCTGTCGGGCATCTGAAATGAGTCTTACAAAAGAGGAACCACATTCTAATCATTTGTTTTAATTTTTTTAGTTTTAGTTATTTCAGACCCAAATTTTAATGGTCACATGTGGTTTCAGATAGCTCACTGATAGATGGCTTCCCCCAAGGTCCCCTGGTTGGGATGGAGGATGCTGGGAGTGAGGGCATCTCTTTAGTGGCTTCACACTGCAGATAGTGTTTCTGTCTGGGCCCATGTTTATGGGAGCTTACCTTCCAGTTCTCCCTGCTTTGAGCACACACCAACATGGTCTCAGGCCCTCTTGGTCTACACTGCATTCCAAGTATTATGACGTTTCTCCCTGGCATTTCTCATTCTGTCAAAGAAGAAGGATAGACTAGGGGCCTAAACTACTGTGTGGCTAGACACTGCAGCCATCTCGTAATGACCACCCAGCATATCTGGATCTGAGGAGTTTATGATCCTGGTTGTTAAGTCACAGCATGATGTTAAAGAAGCTGCCTCCCTGGATTCCTGGAAGATCTTTACAGAAATGTAAACTCTGTGTCTTCTCCATGAAGGAATGATTCGAACCTTCCACTGTGGCCTCTGCCCATTCACCTCCTCCAAAAGCTCATATTTGAGTCGTCACATGAAGATTCACAACGATGAGAGACCTCACGTGTGCCACCTGTGCCTGAAGGCTTTCCGCACTGTCACCCTCCTGCGGAACCACATCAACACCCACACAGGTGAGGCGCCCTTGTGGCTTTCCTTGATGAGGATGCAGGACCACAGGCTTCTGCATAAAACACAGTTCTCCCTCGTCTGAGCTCTGTGCTTTGGGATGTCAGTTACTGATGTTGACCATGGTGTGAATCTTCTAAATAAAAATTTCCAGGGGCAGAGAGTGGTCAGTGGTCAAACTATCCTAGCGTGTGCAAAAGCCTGGGTTCCATCCCAGCACTGCAAAAACATAGGAAAATTCCAGAAAGAAGCAATCTATAAGTTTAAGTAACTTTTCTATCACCATATTGCTTGGCTTCTCTTCTTTTGATCAGTTTGCTTGCTAATCTCTTAACATGTGCTAAACTCTATTTCATCATGTGCTCTTCATACCACTGAGGATTAACCTA
The DNA here is from genome assembly GCA_009823505.1 of Rhizomys pruinosus. Taxonomy (NCBI): domain Eukaryota; kingdom Metazoa; phylum Chordata; class Mammalia; order Rodentia; family Spalacidae; genus Rhizomys; species Rhizomys pruinosus. Next base: position 3,610,895 of record VZQC01007008.1, on the reverse strand, counting down.
GGGCTCAAGCTAGCCAGGCAAGTGCTCTACCACTGAACAGCCTCCCCCACCCCAGCCTTTTTCTTATTTTTCTTATTTTGAGACATGTCTTAAGTTTCCCAGGCTGGCCTTGAACTTGCGATCCTCCTGTCTCAGCCACCGGAGTGGTTAGGATGATGGGCCTGGTCCACCAGACCTAGTTCATGGTCAATCTCCTGTTACTGTCAGTTCTTGATTTTAAACTTCTAATTTGTTAATTGAACTTTATCATAAGCACGTGTGTAGAAGGAAGCACATGGGCCGCCTAGGGTATCGATGCTGCTGCTATGTCAGCCATCTGGGAAACATCATGAAATGCATAAGGGAGATCAACATCATGTATGGTTGATTTTGCCTTTTCTTCTTGTTCTTTGTTGTTTTGGTTTGGTTTTGATTTTAAGATAAGGTCTCACTGTTTAGCCCAGGCTGGCCTTTAATTCCCAGTCCCTGTGCCTCAAATTCCTGAGTGCTAGAGTTACCAGCATGCCGTACCACTCCCAGCTTAATTTTGCACCCCCAACTTCTTGAATTTTAGTCAAAAGCACTGAATGTTACAGACAGTTCTTTCTTGTACATCTGTGATATTTATAGTTCAAAGAGCTTCTTAATTTTGAAACCTTTTCTGACTATAATTTTAAAGATATAAAGTCATTGGAAGTTTTGTGGTTAAGTCTTGGAAAAGTATAAATCATGTGATATTCCAGGAACCAAGCCTTACAAGTGTGAGGACTGCAACATGGCATTTGTCACCAGCGGAGAGCTTCTCCGACACACGCGTTACAGACATACTAATGAGAAGCCCTTCAAGTGTTCCATGTGCAAGTACACCAGCGTAGAGGTGAGTCCCGTCGAAGCCGCGGCTCTGCATGCTAGTTGAAAATCTCAATCAGAGGATGTTAACCTGTTACTCAACCAGTTCTGCCAAAGAAACAATTTAAAATCTATGCTAGAAGTCACAGGCTGGAGCCAACTTGGTCACTCCCATTCTCAGCACTCCAGAGCCTGCACCGAGACAGTTCTCATGAGTTCAAGGCCAGCTTGGGTGATAGATCTTGAGTTCCAAGTCGGCCTGGGGTACAGAGTAAGACCATGTCTCACCCACACCACCACCACCCCCAAAACATAAGTAAAATAGAAAATATGTCTTTTGCTGGCTCGCAAAACAGCATCACATCTATCTACTTTGTGTGTGTGTGTGTGTGTGTGTGTGTGTGTGTGTGTGCACGTGTGTGGCAGTGTGGGTATGTTGATGCCGTGGTGAGAATAAGAGTTATGACAGTTTGAGGGGGTTGGGTCTCTCCTTCCACTATGTGAGCCCTAAGGATCGAACTCAGGTCTTCAGGCTTGGCATCAAGCACCTTTGCCTGCTGAGTCATCTAACTGCCCCAAACAGGGTACAGATTACAGATAGCATCACCTATCCCAGCACTTGGAAGGTAGATGTCTGTGAGATCAAGGCCAGGATGGCCTACTAAGTGAGTTCCAGGCCAGCCAGGGCTGCTGTTCATGAGCCCCTGTCTCAAAAAACAAAACAAAACAAAAAATTTACCTATGTCCAAGGAAGAATCCTCAGACTTGTTAAAAAGTCCTGCTGAGTGTTTTACCCAGAGTCATGGTATCAAAATACATTTCCTGTAACACGGAACGCAGATCTGACCTGAATTTGGGCTGAAATCTTCTGGTTCCCCCAGTGCCATCTGGACAGACATGGAGCTGCTGGCTTGGAGATACCACCCTGTCTACACCCTCTACACTACCAGCGCCCCTGTCTACACCCTCTGCACTACCAGCGCCCCTGTCTACACCCTCTACACTACCAGCGCCCCTGTCTACACCCTCTGCACTACCAGCGCCCCTGTCTACACCCTCTACACTACCAGCGGCCCTGTCTACACCCTCTGCACTACCTGCGCCCCTGTCTACACCCTCTGCACTACCAGCGCCCCTGTCTACACCCTTTGCACTACCAGTGCCACTGTCTACACCCTCTGCACTACCAGCGCCCCTGTCTACACCCTCTGCACTACCAGCGCCCCTGTCTACACCCTCTACCAGCGCCCCTGTCTACACCCTCTGCACTACCAGCACCCCTGTCTACACCCTCTGCACTACCAGCACTCCTGTCTATACCTTCTACACTACCAGCGCCCCTGTCTACACCCTCTGCACTACCAGCACCCCTGTCTATACCCTCTACACTACCAGCGGCCCTGTCTACACCCTCTGCACTACCAGCGCTCCTGTCTACACCCTCTGCACTACCAGCGGCCCTCATGATTTAGCTACATGTTCTGTTCATGGCAACTGGAGTTGGGTTTTGTGGGAGGTTTTGCTTGTTTGTTTGTTCGTTTTGTTTAGGTTTTTTTTCTTGTATGTGTATGAATGTACTGTCTGCATGTAGGTCTGTGCACCCATGTCATGCAATGCCACGGAGGTCAGAAGAGGGTGTCAGATTCCCCTGGAAGTGGAGTTCTCCTGGAATTGGAGTTACAGACGGTTCTCAGCCGCCATGTGGGTGCTGGGGATCGAACCCAGGTCCTCTACAAGAGCAGTCGGTGCTCTTAACCACTAGGCTATCTCTCCAGCCTCCTTGTTTAATTTTTTTGTATGCGGTACTGGAGTTGGAACCCAAGGCCTCAAACGTGCTAGGCAAGCATTCTACCACTCAGCTACACTCCCAGCCCTCTTTTTAACTTTGAGACAGTCTATGTAAGTTGCCAAGGCTGGCCTTGAACTCACTCTGTACCCCAGGAAAGCCTTGAACTCACTGCCATCCTCCAACAGCGAGGGTGACAGGCCTGCACTACCATGCTGGCTCTTCACCTACAACATGCAGCCACCACCTGCCCCCATCCATGAAGCAGAGGCCATCCACAGCTTCTCAGGGGTCGGGGGGGGGTGGTTTTCTAGCGGTTCATTTTCGAGGTTCTGCTGCTCAGGAGAAAGAAAGCCAGCTGCCTCCTTGTCAGAGCGTGGCATGGAAGGGATAAACACGGGCCTCTAACAGAAAGTAAGTCAAGGGACACAGCGAGAGCTCAAATACAGCAATGACACAACCATGTTTCATAAATTCTGAGGTTTCACAGACAGGGTCGGAATTCGATTCCAAGAATTTTTTCTGCTGTGCTATTTTTAAAAGATGCCTTCCTATCTGAGGGAAAGGTTGTGGCAGTCACATGAGGGTGTAGAAGGTGTCAGACAACGGGGACACAGAGGATCCCCATGGGAAGGGACTGTGGGCGTCTGCCAGTTCTTACCGAGAACTTGCAGGCTCAGCAACCCTGCCCAGTGACAGAGCATCCATCCATGCTGCCTGGGACGTCCCACAGGGCACTGACCACTCTGCCATCCTGCTGGTCCCCCATTTGAGTGGTTTCAGTCTTACTTGCCGGCCAGTACTGTGACAAGCTGTGCCCTCCCCCCCCCCCGCCCCTTTACTTATGAGCTAGAGTGGCTCAGATGCACCAGTGTCTGCTTTTGCCCTCTGTTGGGGCCCTGTGATGCAAGTTCAAGGCCTGCCTGGCCTCAGAGTGATTTCAAGGCAAGCCTACCCAACTTAGACTTAGTCTCAAAAGAAAAAGAAGAGGGTTGGGGGTGTGGTTCAGGAGGGTGGCGCTTGCCTACCTGCAGAAACACTCTATAACCCAGGCTGGCTTGAAACTCATGGCAATCCTCCTGCCTCCGTTCCCATAGTCTGGGATTACAGGCACGTATGCACGTACTACCACGCTTGGCTTTTCTTTCTTCTTTTCTGAGACCAAGTCTCTCTGTGCAACCTTGGACTCACAACAATCCTCCTGCCTCAGCCTCCTGAGTGCTGGGGCTCCAGGCATGAGCGGCCATGCGTAGCTTTTCATGTCTCATATGAAGCTGTTTCACCAAAGCCCTGACCACCCGGGCTCCCATTTCAGTTATTCTCTCCGACACGTCCTAGGCCAGCAAGCTGAAGCGTCATATCCGCTCGCACACTGGTGAGCGTCCCTTCCACTGCCGCCAGTGCAGCTATGCCAGCAGGGACACCTACAAGCTGAAGCGCCACATGCGGACCCACTCAGGTGAGTGCCTGACCCCGAGAAGACGGAGCCACACAGGTAAGTGCCCAACCCCGAGAAGACAGAGCCACGCAGGGCCACCTGGAAAGCAGAACTCTCCTGAAAGCATCCAGCTGTCTAAAACTTGCTCTCCACTGCAGAGTTAAAGTCATGGTGAAAGCTTCTCCTTTGTTCTTTTGACACGGGGGTGTGGGGTAACTGGTTGAGCCACATCTGCCTTTATTAGCATTTGGGGGGTACACACAGTATTATACCACAGCCTGTAGGGACCCCGGAAACCAATGAGCATTTGTCTGTGGCTTGTCTGGGTGCTTGTTCTATTTGGGGGACTGCACCCAGGTTGGAGTAGCTATGTGAGCATTCTACCCAACCTTCTCTCTGTAGTTTATTTTGAGTCGGGGTCTAAGACTTTGCCCACACTGGCCTGGAACTGACTCACTCTGTAGCCCAGGTAGGTCTTGAACTTGGCAGTCCTCCAGGCTCTGCAGCTGGGACAAGTCTACTCCAGCAGGAATGACTGTTCCAGCAGGTTTTTATGAGCCTACTTCGTAATTCACTCTCCAGAGTTAAGGCAGTTTCTGAACTTCCTACAGAGGTGCACTATCCATCTGGTTTATTGTATAAAGAGTATCTATGTCGGGTGTGATGGGCACGCCTTTAATCCCAGCACTCTGGAGGCAGAGGTAGGCGGATCTCTGTGGGTTCAAGGCCAGCCTGGTCTACAGAGTGAGGTTCAGGACATCTGCAGCTACAGAGAGACCTGTCTCAAAAAGACCAAAAAAAGGATACAACTAAAGAATATCTATGCACAAGTCTCCACGTCAATCTCATGCTCTCGCCCTGAGCTGATAAAGGGCCACTGGCACCGGGGGTCCTGTGTCCTGTGTCTGGGCCGTAGACCCCTCTGTGTTTGCAACTCTCTCTGTTTTGCTTTCCAGACCTTATGCCAGTGGGACACAGACCTATGAGAAGAGAGCGCCCAGCATAGCGGTCCTTTGGGGAGGTCCAGGGCTGGTGGGGAAGCCGCACCCCAATCATTTGTCATCTATATCACAGGCGAGAAGCCGTACCAGTGCTCTGTCTGCTGTGCCCGGTTCACCCAGAGTGGGACCTTAAAAATGCACGTGGAGCAGAAACACAGTGAGAACGTGGCCAAATACAAGTGTCCCCAGTGCACCACTGTCATCGCCAGGAAGAGCGACCTGCGTGAGTGTCTGGTTTGACTGGGTCTCCTTCCCCACAGTATGGGCTTGCCCTTTGGATTCCCAGGGCCTGCAAGCTTGCAGGGCCTGCCCAGCTCTGGAAGGCAGCACTGGGCTGGGACACTTCCAGAGGACGAGTTTTCTTGCAGAGGGCTTGCAGCGCCACCTGGTGGTCAATTTAAGAAAGTGCAGTACCTACAGCAGACAGGCCCACTTCTGGTCTGGGGCTGTCCACATACAGACTCAAGTTCAGAACAGCATTCATGGGTATTGTTTTATCCCATGTTGGGCTGCTTCTTACAGATAAGGGGGACTCTGTGACACAGAGATATCTGCTGTTAGAAGTTCAGTTCTGTCCCTGTTCCATATTTGGCATGCCCCAAAAACACAGAGCCAGAGCAGGCATGGTCCTCCCTCGAGAACCTGCTTCAGTAAGAAATTCCACCTTCTTCCACTGTGAACCCTGTGACACAGGACACCATGGGACAGGACAGGACTTCTGGAGCGGCCCCATGCAAGCACTTGGGAACCTGCAGTGCACCAGCCTTATAGAAAGGCCACCCAGCCTGCACAGGAGGTGGTGTGAGGTCATAGGTATTGAGAGCACTGTGGGGGGCACGGAGCTCTGGACGGGAAGAAGCTAGTGAGGGAAACTCTGGATCTCCAAAGCCTTTCTTTTCCATGCTTTTTCCACTCTTTCTTTCCTAAATGTATATCATCAGAGACATTAAAAATAAATTAAGCCAGGCGTTGTGGCGCACGCCTTTAATCCTAGCACTTCGGAGGCAAAGGCAGGCAGGTCTTTGTGAGTTCAAGGCTGGCCTACAGAGCAAATTCCAGGACAGTTGGGGCTACAGGGAGACCCTGTCTCGAAAAGGCCAAAAATAATTTTAATTAATTAATGAAAATGCAACTCCAGAGATTTTAGAATTATTTCCGAAGGGTGAAAGTTTTGGACAAATCTTAACTTTTGTCCTTCATCTGGAACATTCTGTCAGCTTTGCTGTGGGTCCCAGGACACCACAAAGCAGAGCTCAGTGGGACCTGAAGGACAAAAGCACCAGGAGCCTGTCACCAAGCAGTACAGGTTGTTTCATGCAGGGTGGAGATGCCGGCTCTTCTTTCACAGAATCTTTGCTCTATGGTTATGAGCTGGGACATGCAGGATACTCACCCTCACACAGTCTCTTGTTCAGCCTCACACATTACTACACAGCCACCAAACCTGAGACTTGGCTGAGTCATGTGGGGATAAAAGGGGTCTAGACTCCCAGCAGCTGTGGTCTTGCTATAGAAAGCCCTCCGCTTTGTCCTGAACCCCCTGCACCATGCTAAGGTCCAAGCTCATTTTAAGGCTGATAGGACGGACCTTCTAAGATCTTGACCGAGGCTCCAGGGGTCTGTTCCTTTACAGCAGGGGCACTCTGCTGAGCACATCCATGCCCTGGGGGACACTCACCCTGCCATCTTAGAGGGAGGAGAGCCAGCGTGTGGTGAGGGAAGCCCGGGGGTACCACAGTGCTCCATAATGCCTGTGACTGACTGTCCACCTCAGCTGAGAAGTGTGTGAACAGTCACAGTGACACGGATGTGAGACCCTGCTGCGGTCAGGAGCTAGCCTAACAGAAAGTAGGTCCCCACAGTGTCTCCCATGCCTCTTTCAGGTGTCCACTTGCGCAACATGCACAGCTACAGCCCCATGGAGATCAAGTGCCGCTACTGTCCTGCCAGCTTCCATGAGCGCTACACCTTCATCCAGCACCAGAAGACCCATAAGAATGAGAAGAAGTTCAAGTGCAAATACTGTGATTATGCCTGCAAACAGGTACGGTGTGTGAGTGCACCAGGGAGACATGGGAAACGGAGCTCAGGAAGGAGGCTGGACGCTGGAGACAGGGCTCAGCACCAAAGAGCTCCACTGCTCTATTACAGGGACTGGAGTTTGGATCCCAGTACCCATGTCAGATGGCTCACAGCCACCTGTAACTCCAGTTCCAGAGGATCTGATGCCCCTTCTGGCCTCCGTGGACACTGCACACACACATTTCCATATACATTCACACAGACAGACACATGTAAAGGAGGAAGGGGTGAACAGACCCCACAAAGTTGTCCTCTGAACTCCACACATGTGCTGTGACATGCGCATGCCCACACGTGCAATAATAAATAATAAATAATTTGGGGGCTGGAGAGATGGCTCAGCAGTTAAGAGCACCGACTGCTCTTACAGAGGACCTGGGTTCGATTCCCAGCATCTACATGGTGGCTAAGAACCGTCTTTAACTCCAGTTCCAGGGGAATCCGACGCCCTCTTCTGACCTCTACGGCATTGCACGGCACGGGTGCACAAACCTACATGCAGACAGTACACTTATACACATAAAAAAATAATGATAATAATTTTAAGTGCCCTGAACCACGCTGTAGAAGTCATTACCTTTACTAAATCTTACCTCAGCATATTCTTAAAGGTTCTGTCAGAGGAGACAGGAGCTGCTTATAGCGTGTCTCCTGCCTTCTGCACCCTAGGGATAGTTTGAATTGTCAACTAGACACTCTCCATGGATTCCATTTTCTTATGAACCAGCATACGGCAGACAGTCTCCGAGTTGACAAAATGAATGTTCAGTCCACGGAAAACAAGTTACTACTAATAAAACTTCACCTTTCAAAAGAAAGTTATATTTTAATTAGGTGTCAACTCACCAAGATTTCTAATCCTTAAGGACTGTGGTTTCTAGAAATTTTTTTTTTGTCAACTGTGGGATGAAACATGTCTGTGTTTACACAGTCTTCACAGCTCATTATCCTGGTGTTTTACAAGTGCCTGATCTGTGGCACCACAGAACCACACATGGGCAAAAGGTCCATTCAGTATTCAAGATGAAAACCCAGATTTTAACAGAACACAGAATAAGGGTTGATTGTGTGGGTTCAAGTTCAATGTTGCAACCACAAAACTTTTAAGAAATTAGCACTTATTGAGCTCCGGTATAATAGAAAAGAATAATGTCCATAATTATTTGGGGAAAAAAAAAAAGAACAGTTAAAATCCTGCTTCTTTAGGTGTGGGGTATGTCTGTACACCACCGGTGGAGGCCGGAGATGGATGTTAGGGGTCTTTCTCTATTGTTTCCCACCTTACTTTTGAGCAGAGTTTCTCACCAAATCTAGAGCTCACCATGGATCTTCCTATCTCTGTTTGCCAGAGCTGAGATTACAGGCATATGCCACCACACTTGGCTTTTGCATGGCCACTGGGGAGCTGAATTCAGATCCTCGAGGTTGCACAGCAAGTACTTCAGCCTCTGGACAGCCTCACCAGCCGCCTCTGCCTGCTCTCTTTGTAATGACATGTCTGCAAGCCTAGGTTCCCACACGGGGTAACAAACTCTGAAATGGCAAAGACACAGAGATAGGCTTCCTCTGGCTTTTCTGTCAGACTCAGAAGAAAAAGCACAAGCAAAGCCAGGCCTGGAGATACATCTTTCATTCCAGCATTCAGGAGGCAGAGGCAGGCAGACCTCTATGATCTACAGCAAGTTCCAGGCATGAGACTCTGTCTCCTTTCCTCCACCCCCAAAAGAAAGTACAAGGTAGTCAACTTTGGATATCAGATAATCAATGAAGAGTTCTGCCTATGTTTGGTATCCAACACTGCAGCCCATGCTATAACAGGAGACCCTGATTGATTTTTTTTTTTTTTTGTCTTTTAGAGACAGGGTCTCCCTGTAGCCCCAGATGGCCTAGAACTTACACTGTAGACCAGGCTGGCCTTGAACTCAGAGAGTTATGCCTGCCTCTGCCTCCCAAGTGCTAGGATTAAAGGCATGCACCACCACACCCAGCAGAGACCCTGATTATTAAGGCACACAGTCATCTTTTGCTTGTAAAAAAAAAAATAGGGTTTTTTTCAGCAATATAAGATGTAGTTCATTGGGTTAACCATTATTTTTAATTTTTAAAGATTCTTTTTTTATTTTATGTCTATGAGTATTTGCTTGCATGTATATGCACCATACGGGACTGTGCTTTCAGAAGCTAGAATTGGGCGTTGGGTCCCCTAGATGGCTTTGAGATGCCTTGTCTGTGCTGAGAGCCAAACCTGAGGCCTCTTCAAGCACAGCATGTGAGTTGACATCTCTCCAGCCTCTTATTTTTATTTTTAATTATGTGTGTCTGTCTATCTCTCTGTCTGTCTCTGTGTAGTATGTGCACATGAACTCAGGTCCCTGTGGAGGCCAGAAGAGGCTATTGGATCCCGTGGATCTGGAGTTGCGTGCAGATATTTGTATCTGTATGCATAGTGGAGGCTGGAACCAAACTTGGGTCCTGTGAAAGAGCAGTACGTGCTCTTAACCACTGAGCAATCTCTCCAGCCCCCAGTTTATTTTTTAATGTATTTATTGACTTTATTTAACTTCAAACTGCTATAAACCTGCCACTTTGGACTTCTTGTAAAGCTCCTGATGCTACATACATCTCATGTGCGCGAAGCACTTTGGAGTATGTGGTGGTCTTTAGGGTGTGGAGGTCCCAGAATGCCCTGGAGCATTGTGACTAGGAGTTCATACATACTGTATGGCTGTATTGGGGCTGGAGAGGTGGCTCAGCAGTTAAATCACTTGCCACTCTTGCAGAGGCCCCAGTCAGTTGCCAACACTCATGTAACTCAGGGGTTCTAACACCCTCTCCTAGTTGCAGGCACCCTCACCCTGGTACCCACATATTTACAGATAGACATATATACACATAACTAAAAGAAAAAAATTCAAAGTGTGAGCTAAAATTGAAGAATTTTTATTTGTTTAGTTTGGTTTCGGTTTTGAGACAGTGTCCCATAAAGCTCAGGCTGGCATAGAACTCCATACACAGCTAAGAATGACCCTGAACCTATGATCTTTGCACCTCTGCCTCTCAAGTGCTGGGATTATAAGTGTGCTCCACCACACCTAACTCCCAGAACGTTTTTATTTACATATGTGAGTGTGTCCACTGAGCACACTGGCCCTGTTCTCCTGAGGGCCTCACAGTTCTTGGGGACAAAAGTACAGGCTACAGTAACTCTAGACATTCTGAGAAGTCCTTCCACCCTGTGTCAGCCATGTCCCCACCTTCCTGCAGGAACGGAGCATGACAGCCCACGTGCGCATCCACACGGGAGAGAAGCCCTTCGTCTGCCTGCCCTGTGACAAGCGCTTCCGGCAGAAGCAGCTACTCACCGAGCACCTAAGGAGGTTCCATGATCCAAGCTTTGTCTCCGTTGAGCACCAATGCCTCAAGTGCACCAAAACCTTTTCTCGCTTGGTAAGGGTGTCACCAGGACTTTAGATTGTGGCCGCCTCGCCCTAGAAAGTACTTGCTAGTTTTTAGCTTAAACTCCAAGAGTTTTATAAACACACACTCTCCATCCAAGGGAAAAAGGACAGGCCTATACACACGGCCTTTTATGGATCGAACCCAGGGCCTGATACATGCTAGACAAGCCCTCCACCCACTTGCCCTCCCACCCCCCGCCCTTTTGGAGACAAGGTCTCCCTATGGCCCCAGGATCCTCTGGAACTGGCTTATAGGTGGTTGTTAGCCGCCATCTGGGTGCTGGGAATTGAACCCAGGTCCTCTGCAAGAGTAGTCAGTGCTCTTAACCACTGAGCCATCTCTTCAGTCCCGTTAGTTATATTCTTTGATGGATATAAAATTGCCCCAGTGCTGATTATTAATATTATTTCAGTTTATAACCCTCTGTTTTACTGAACAACTCTGCAGCATTGGGCCCAGCTCTATGTACACTATCTTGCAAATAGTTTGGGGAATTTTCTGACTCCTCGAAAAACTGACTTTGGGGGAATTTTTACTTGTTTTGTTTGTTTTCTGAGGTGGGGTCTTACTGTGTACTACTGGCTAGCCTAAAACTCGCTATGTATACCAGACTGAACTTGAACTCATAGAGATCCACGTGCCTCTGCTTCCTGAGTGCTGAGATTAAAGGCGTGACCTGCCATGCCTGGGGGCCCAGCACAGCCTAGTTTTTAAAGTCTGGTAGTTGAAAATTGTTCTGTGAACTAAATTTGGACATCTTCACAGAGGAATGTCAATTTTCAAGCATATGCAAGATCTTGTAAAATGGAAGTGGATTCACACTTTTAGATGGAGAATTTTTTTTTATTTCCACTTAAAAAGTTGCCTTGAAACTTCAGAGCTTAACAAATATCACATCATGATGTCTATGCGTTGGGAACGGGGGAACAACACAGTTTGCAAGTTCTAGCTCAGGGGTCGCCTGAAGCAGCTGTCAGGATAGCTACAGGACATCACCATTGCAGTGCTGGGCAGGGCCAGGGGGCCACTTCCAGACGCTATGGGTTCAAGGCCTTGGCTCTCTGCAGTGTAGACATTTCTATGGTCCTCTCATGTGTCCTAGGACCCAGAGGAGGCAGGTGGAGATTTCTTTGGGGAAAGTGTGAGGTAGTCTCAGATTGTAATGGTGACTTCACAACACCATGAGTAAACTTTAAGACCATACGTACATGGATGAATCCTATAATAGATGTATTTTATCTCTGTGACATTGTTAACAATGGGAGCTGAGAAGAAGACTCAGTGGTTAAGAGTACATTCTGGTTTGGCAAGGGACCCAAGTTCAGTTCCCAGTACCCACATGGTGGCTCATAGTCCTCTATAACTCCAGGTCCAGGGGATCTGAGGCCTTCTTCTGCTCTCTTTAGACACCTGCACACATGATGCACAAAATTCACACACACACACATAAAAATAATAAAGCTTTTTAAAAAGTTATTAAAATGATCCGGGCATGGTGGGCACATGCCTTTAATCCCAGCACTCAGGAGGCAGAGGCAGGTGGATCTCTGTGAGTTCAAGGCCACCCTGGTCTACATAGTGAGCTTCAGGTCAGCTGGAACTAATAGGAGACCCTGTCTCAAAAAGACCCCCCAAAATTTTTTTAAGTTATTAAAATTAAAGCATATCCAGATACCTAAAACCAATTTGATGTTTGAAAGGTAAAGTGAAAGGTTTCTGGTGTAGGGTTCAAGGGGGACAGTGAGGTGAACTGTCCCTTTGGGTCAGAAGTTTATTAGAAGAGCTATTAATGTCATGAACAGACAGCAGCAGGCGGGGGGGGGGTCCTCTGATGAGTGTTCAGGCCCACGGGGCAGAGTGGGGGTTCCTTCCACAGGTCTCAGAGGGTGGGAACTGGAGTCTGCAGCTAGACTGTCCCTGAGAGTCAGGGAACGGCAGGAGGGGAGGGGATTCCCAGGAAGGAAGCACACTCCAAGGATGTTCCGGAAGTGAGGAGGAAGGCCTGAATCACCTTTTAAAGGCAGGCTCTTGGTGGGTGTCTGTCTCTGCCTCTTGTGGCAGGGATTCCAGATGAGCCGTGAGGATGGGAATGGACAACCATAGATGGGCAGGACTTGAGCCGCCTCGTCCAGTCCCTGCACCAGGGAGCCGGTTACAGATTTCCAGGTCTGCCAGGCCTGAGGCTCTCCAGTAGCTGTGTGGCCTGATTGGGTCTTAACTTAAATCTAACACAAGGTCTTTGCAAATCTCTGCACACCAGCACAGTTTGTCTCTATCAGAACATCACCAGCCAGGACCCCCACACCTTGAGGACCCTGGTGCTGACCCTGGGGAGCAGCCCAGCTTCCCCCCCCTTCCCAACTCGGGGGTTTGTCAGGCACTGCTGCTTCTGAACCCAGAAGAGTCTAAACACCAGGCACTTAGCGTGTTCCGGAGTTCTGCTTGGTAAAGGCTGATGTGTGATCGCTCAGATCCCAAGTCAGGGTTCTCAGCCCTGGGCCCAGACATCACAGGTGGGTCCGGTGTGCTGTGGACTCTGCTGGCTCCTTTCAGATTCTCAGAGGAATCCTGACAGACCCCCCCCCCAACACACGCACCAAAAATAGCTTGTTTTATACATGACCATGAAGATCCAGGGCTGCACACTTTCTCTGTAAATATAAGAATACAGGGTCAGGGCCGGGCGTGGTGGCACACGCCTTTAATCCTAGCACTTGAGAGGCAGAGGCAGGCGGATCTTTGTGAGTTCAAGGCCAGCCTGGTCTACATAGTGAGTTCCAGGACAGCTGGAGCTACAGGGAGATCCTGTCTCAAAAAGACAAAAAAAAAAAAAAAATACAGGGTCTCAGCTTCTCTGGCCATCCTCAGCCACAACTTGAATCTGCCACTATCCCCACACCAGCCATGGACAGACAGACCCCTTGCAAATGAACAGGCATGCTAGTATCCAGTGAAGTTTACTCAGCATAAGACAGTGGCCAGGCATGAATCTGGAGGAGTCTGTGGGAGTGGCTATGGCCCTTCACCCACCTGCAATCCAAGGCAGGCCTGGGGTGAGAGCGGAACTGTGGTGGGGTCTAGCGCTCTGGGCACAAAGCACACAGCCTGCCTTTGCTTCCACAACAACTCAGAGCTTTCCAAGCAGTGAGTGTGACTTAGTGGCCCAGCAGTCGGTCCTGTGTGCAGTGTGTGAGTCTGCTGCACACGGTGTGACTGGGATAGCCTCAAATCTCCTGCTAATTCTTTCCTTTTTTTTTTTTTTTTTTT
>VZQC01007008.1:3570208-3591615 GCA_009823505.1 Rhizomys pruinosus | reverse complement strand
CTCCCCTTCCCTCAGCATCTCCCTCCCCTCAGCATCTCCCTCCCCTCAGCATCTCCCTCCCCTTCAGCATCTCTGTCCCCTCAGCCTCTCCCTCCCCTCAGCATCTCCCCTCCCCTCTCTCTTGAGCAGCCACACCTGCTTTGGCCAGACGTTTTCTTTTGCCTTAAACATAGTCAGCAACTTAGGAAAAATATGAACAGAAAAAAAACAAGCATTGCCTTGGGCCAGCTCTTGCTTCCCTTGGAACTCTGGTCACCCAGCTCAGGGCGTGTGGGGTGTCTGGCTTCCATCCCTTCCATCTGTGTCTGTCTCTCGGGCCCTGAGGGTTCAGGCTCCCTAGTGTCCCCCAGCCTGCTACCCTGGCCCAGCTTCCTGTCCTGCCCTCTGGCCATCCTCCCCCCTTCACCTGGGTTCTACCAAACTCTGTCTTGGTGTCTCCTGTCCACACCACACTGTGTCCCGTAGCCTCACCTGAAATGCCCCAGAGACCTTTAAATTGCACACAAGGCCCTCCCTCCTCTTCACCTGCCAACACTGCTTCTTGGGCCTTCCAGGGCCCTGAGGACCAGTGTCTGGGAGGGCTGCTCACCTCCCCGCCCTGCCCGCCTCGGTTCCCTGTCCGTCCTCAACCTGCCCACTGGACTTTTCTTGCCACCCGGAGTTTCCCTCATTTCTGGACCCTCAGCTCAACTCTCCTGACTATCTCTGCCTTACAGGCACCCAACACTGTCCCTGTGACCACAGTGCTTAATCATACCAAGACCCAACGTACTCTCGTGTTCTCTCTCTCTCTCTCTCTCTCTCTCTCTCTCTCTCTCTCTCTGTCTCTCTCTCTCAGTTCTGGCTTCTGGTTCCCCAGCTGGTAGCAGGAGTTCGTAATTTGACACTTGTTGCTTAAGCAAATGACAAGAAAGCTGGTCCTTTATTGAAGACACATTGAAATCCACACAGCCTACCAGAGGCTAGCCCTGGCCCTGAGCATTAGTGTAGGATAAACCTTAAAACCTGGCAGGAATACTAGAAGCCTAAAGGGGCCATTCTATTCTGTGTTCTGCTGCCTCTGCCCAAGTGTTTTAATTCTCTCTTAAAGGCCTTAATAATCTTTGGCAGAATTACATCTGAATAAGAATATTATGAGACGGTGGTGCACACTGTAAAAGTCCAGCACTTCGGAGGTTGAGACTACAGATTGTCAGTTTGAAACCAGCCTGGGCGACCTAGTGAGCTCTGTCTCAAACACAAAGGGACAGTGACGTGACTTGGTGATAGAGGCTTTCCTGGCATGAGCCAAGTCCTGAGTCAAACCCCAGCATTGGAGCAGTAAACAAATAGAAGGAGCAATAGTGACACATAACTACTTCTGCCAGTTATTCCTGAGCTGAACCGTACTTCTAGGCATGCGCCTGAGACACTGACGGGATGTCAGTAAACAAATCCATAGGGAGGTAGGAGGTGGTCCCCACGTGTCTCTGCAAAGGAGAACGTCATTCAGACTGGGCCTTGAAAGACACCTGGAAATGCAGCTTGCCTTCAGCCTCTGAGGTCCAGAAGGCACAAGTTAGAATAGTGATGGGCCTGACCTATTGCATCCAAAAGTTACAAGTGCAGCAAATACCCTGGCTTTCATCAGCCAGACCCAGGGCAGAGGTCTCACTCCCAGGTCCGGGCAACCTCTGTCGTCCCTCATCAGCTGTCTCATCTTCCCTTTCCCTGGCTGCTAAATCCCAGTCACTTCCTCCAGAGAGGTCTCCTGCAGCACCAGCTGATGGTTCCATCTTCATGAACCTCGTGTGGGCGACATTCATGAGGGGAGGTCCCCCCCCCATGCTTCAGGGGAGCCCCTAGAGCTCATGTAAGGGAGGGCTCTCTGTGGTTTGCAGTCCCACGCATGTTGCAAGTACATTTGGAAAGTGGATGGAGGGCTGAATGAGAGACGGTCTGCAGCCATCTCTCCTGGTCTCTAAGCTGCATGGACCGCTCTGTATGCTGCTGGCAAGGGGATGGTGGGAAGTCAGGGACCTGGCTATGGCTGACAGTGTGCTGGCCTCAGACACCCTCCTGCCTTACCTGCTGGACTCAAGTCAGAACTCCAGATGGCCTATGTCACTGCCCCCAGCCTCAGCCTGTGCCAGCCTTCATTGAGAGCTTCCTCACCTGTACATCAGAAAGTCCCCTGACCTCTATTCTGTCCCTGACCACACCTGGTCAAGGACACTTGACCCAAGCAAGTCCTCAGTCTGCATTGACTGGCTTACAGGACTCTTTCCACATGGTCAAGTGACAGCTGTGGTACTGGAACACTAGTCCAGCCATACTAGCTCTGTTGGTCTTATTATTATTATTATTATTATTATTATTATTATTTCCACGTGATCAAGTGATGGCTGTGGTACTGGAACACTAGTCCAGCCATGTCGGATCTGTTAGTCTTCTTCTTATTTCCACGTGGTCAAGTGACGGCTGTGGTACTGGAACACTAGTCCAGCCATGTCAGATCTGTTAGTCTTCTTATTTCCACGTGGTCAAGTGACAGCTGTGGTACTGGAACACTAGTCCAGCCATGTTGGATCTGTTAGTCTTCTTCTTATTTCCATGTGGTCACGTGACGGCTGTGGTACTGGAACACTAGTCCAACCATGTCGGATCTGTTAGTCTTCTTCTTATTTCCATGTGGTCAAGTGATGGCTGTGGTACTGGAACACTAGTCCAGCCATGCCGGCTCTGTTGGTCTTATTATTATTTCCATGTGGTCAAGTGACGGCTGTGGTACTGGAACACTAGTCCAGCCATGTCGGATCTGTTAGTCTTCTTCCACTTCTTATTTAGGTTTATTTTTGTATGAGTATGAACGTTTTGCCTGCATGTACATAAGCACTCCACATGTGTACTGTGCCCATGGAGGCCAGAAGAGTCAAAGGACCTGGAACTGGAGTTCCCTGCAGGTTTTAGCAATTGCATGGATGCTGAGAACTGAACCCAGGTACTCTGCAAGAGCAGCAAGTGCTTTTAATCTCAGAGCCATCTCTCCAGCCTGATATGTATTATTCTTGTGTGTATATACATGCACGCTGTGTAAGGGGACACATGCATGCATGCCAGAGAACAACTTGCAGTAGTCAGTTCTCTCCTTCCACTTTGTGAGTCCCAGAGAGCCAACTCGGGTTATCAGGCTGCCAGTACCTTTGCCAACTGAGCCATCTCTCTGGCCCTTGGGGACTTTTTGTACTTCCATAGCTGAAGAGGAGTGTGCCACAGGCATCTTATGTGCAGAAAGCTGCTGACCTCCTGCAGGGCCTGCGGTACCCCATAAAGGAGTCCCCATCCCGGTAGTTTTGGCTGTGGCTGCAGAGCGCCCCTATCTTGGGCACCTGCCTAATGGCCAATGTTTGAGAATCAAGTTGTTCTCTGAGGCTCCAGCTTCTGGGTTCAAGTTGAAGCGATTGCTTCCCACATCTACTTGCCTAGCTTCCCAATTCGAGGGGCTTAGCACCCTCTCACATTTTCTCATTCTCTCTCTTCCCTCCCAGATGCTACTGCCCAGCAGGATGCCACCTTGAAGGAGGCACAGTTCCCTGCAGAGCTGGCTCTAGGCCACAACGGAGAAAGTACCGCCATGAACAAGGACCTGGATAAAGGCCTGACCTGTGAGATGATGTTCAATATGATGGATAAGTGACAGGTTGCTCTGTGCCGTGGCCGTTAGTAAAGCAGGTTAGAAATAGACAAGGTCACAGTGAAGAAACAGGTTAGAAACAGACAAGTTGTCGGATAGTGAAGAAACAGGTTAGAAACAGACATGTTCTAAGATAGTGAAGAAACAGTTTAGAAACAGACATGTTGTCAGTTAGTGAAGAAACAGGTTAGAAAGAGACACATTCTCGGATAGTGAAGGAACAGCTTAGAAAGAGACACGTTCTCAGATAGTGAAGGAACAGGTTAGAAAGTGACACATTCTTGGATAGTGAAGGAACAGGTTAGAAAGTGACACATTCTCGGATAGTGAAGGAACAGGTTAGAAACATACACGTTCTAAGATAGTGAAGAAACAGGTTAGAAACAGACACATTTTCCCAGTTTGAGGTAGTGTGTAGAAATGTTTGAAAAAACAAACACAAAACCAACCAAACACACAGAGATGCATTCCAAAAGACTCAAGTTTGGCCACCTCAGCCCCATGAATTCACTCCTGGATACCAGTATGGTGGCCCCAGCTAAGCCAAAGGACACTTATTTCTATACGAGCTCAGACCAGCCAACACCTCAGTGATCAGAGCAAGGAAGCTTTTAGTTGAATTGTATTCACCCTTGATATTTCTAATACTATGATTTTTAAACATTGAAGATGAACTTTTTTATCTTTTTCATACAAATGAGTTTTCCACAAAATTTAAAGCAACCATAGTGCTTTTAATGGATTCTAAATTCAACCAAAAATGTCAATGTGCTGTAAAAGGGTAAAAGAGAAGATGACAAACAGCATATTAGACTAAAAGATATGGATAAGGTGTTTCACCTTGCCGTTGATCAACGCACACCTTTAAATGTTTGTCATCCCCTTTTGCCACTTGTGGACCTGTGGAGTGACCCGGAGCCTGCCTCATGGAGGCAAATGCTGCACCATTGAGATACACCCTCAGCTCTTTTTTTCTTTTTTTTTCTTTCCTTCTTTTTGAAATTAAATTGCCCAAGCTAGGCTGGAACTTATTCTGTATCCAGACAGATTTTGAACCCTCCTGCCTCAGTCTTCCAAGAAGCTGGAATCACAGGCCTGGATTACATTCTCTTAATTACATTCTTTTCCAGGTATGAAATTGCCCTGGCTTTGTTTATTAGCATTAGTTTTATTTCTTAGCCAGGTGTGGTGGCACACACCTGTCATCCGAGCTCTCCGGAGGTGAGGGCAGTAGAATCAGGAGCTCAGGTCATCCTCAGATACAACAATTGGTGGTGAAAAGAAACACAAAAATCTGATAATGAAATGTGTATTCGTTAGGGATTTAAACTTTTTGTAACTCTCAGTAATCAAAGAGAAATCTCTGTCTCTCATTTGTACAGTGTTTGAGGTGGCTCTGGGCACCTGAGATTAACCAGGATGGGTCATCAGGAGCCAGAGATCCCCCTTTCACTGTGAACCCTCCCATACCCCACATCTCCCAGTCACCCATAGGCCCCACATTCAAACTGTGAAAATGTTGATCTGTTCACATGCAAAACTCCAAGCAGCATGGATGAGGGAGCACTCAGTGTGGTGTGAATGGGAGCACTCAGTGTGGTGCGAATGGGGAGCACCCCAGTGTGGTGTGAATGGGGAGCACTCCTCAGTATGGTGTGGGTGGGGAACACTCCCTGGTGTGGTGTGAATGGGGAGCACTCAGTGTGGTGTGAATGGGGAGCACTTCCCAGTGTAGTGCGAATGGGGAGCACTCCCCAGTGTGGTGCGAATGGGGAGCACCCCAGTGTGGTGCGAATAGGGAGCACTCAGTGTGGTGTGAATGGGGAGCACCCCAGTGTGGTGTAGGTGGGGAGCATCCCACAGTGGGAGGACTGTTGTATTCTTTCAGTGCTGCAAATCAATTCTGTTCATATATAACATGCAATAGGATTTAAATTCTGGGATCTGTCAAATGCTGTCACTGTGGTCAATTTTTATATTGTCTTAGTTTGTTAACTGTTTTGAAGACGTTTGGCATAATTCAATAAAGTTAAATGAATTTAAATGACTGTTTTTGTTATTTGCAAATGATGGTCTCTTTGATTTTTGGGGGGTCTTTTTGGGACAGGTCTCCCTGTAGCCCCAGCTGTCCTGGAACTTACTATGTAGACCAGGTTGGCCTTGAACTTGCAGAGAACTGCCTGACTCTGCAAGTCTCTTTGATTTTCATTTGTTTTTGTAGTACTAGATTATACCCAGAGCCTCAGCCGTGCCAGGCAGATGTTCTGCCACTGAGCTGCACCCCACAGCCAATTTTATTCTTTCTATTTTGAGACAAGGTCTCCCTGAGTTGCCCAGGTTGGACTTGAACTCACTCGCTCTGTAGCCCAGGTAGATCTTGAATGTTCCATTGTCCTAAGACTCCCAAATCTCTTTGGGTTACATCCCTGCTCCAGCAAGCCCAGCTATGATCTTTGAAATGTCTTCTTGGGGATCTGGAGAGGTGGCTCGGTGGGTAAGCATGAGCAGCTCCTGTGGAGGACCTGGGTTTGGTTCCCAGCACCCGCATCAGGTGGCTCACGACAGCTTGTAAACTCCAGATCCAAGAGATCTGATACCATCTTCTGGCGTCCTCAGACAGCCGCACACACGTGGTGCACACAAACTCAAGAGCACACACATATACACACACATATACACACATATATACACATACATTTCTAAAACTCTTTTTTAAAATGTCTTGGGC
Source organism: Rhizomys pruinosus (assembly GCA_009823505.1). Taxonomy (NCBI): domain Eukaryota; kingdom Metazoa; phylum Chordata; class Mammalia; order Rodentia; family Spalacidae; genus Rhizomys; species Rhizomys pruinosus. Next base: position 3,585,214 of record VZQC01007008.1, on the reverse strand, counting down.
CATTAAGGTGGCCTAGTGATAAAGGAACCTAACGCCAAGTCTGAGTTTGACCCCTGAGGAGCTTCATGGTGAAAGAAGACTGATTCCTGACATGTCCTGTGACCTCCTCAGCAGTGGCACATGCATGCGCGAGTGTGCGCGAGTGCACACGCAAATATTTTTTTTTATTTTAATGTCCTCTTGTGTAACAGGAGAGATGTCTCAGTGTATAGTGCTTGCCATGCCAACATAAGCTCTGAGTTTGGATCCCCAGCACCCATGTAAAAGGCAGAGTGTGGTGCCATACATCTGCCATCCCAGGCGGCCAACATAACTGAATCAGTGAGCCTCAGGTTCAGCAAAAGACCCTGCCTCAAAAGAATGAGGTGGACAGAGTCGAGTAAGACAGCCCATGTTGGTCTCTGACTTGCACATGTTTGGACACTAGGTTCCCAGCTGGTGGCACTGTCTGTGGAGGTTTGATGACACCGCCTTGCTGGAGTGTTACTTCGAGTGGGCTTTGAGTGTTTGTGGCCTCACCCCACTTCCAGTTCCCTCTCTCTGCTCCCTGGTCCTGCCACCTGCCTATGGCTCACTGCCACACCTCCCTGCCATGATGAACTCAGCCCTCTAGAACTGTAAGCCAAAGTAAAGTTGCCTTGGCCATGGGGTTTAAATCACAGCCAAGGAAGAGTGACTGATAGAACACCCGAAGTCAGCCTCTGGCCTTCACACACATGAACACACAGGTGCACACACATGATATCTGTGTAATGAGAATGTAGAAGCTACCGTGAAGACGGCCATTCCTCAGAAATCTCAAAATAGAATTCCCATGTAATTCAGCAGTTCCACTTTGGGGCTTCAACCCCCAAAGCACTGACGGTGGAGTTTATAAGAGGTATTTGCACACCCACATCCGTGACATTCTTCACAATGGCCAAAAGATGGAACCCAAGTTCCATCCATGGGTGAAGAAACAGAACCCATGCATGCAATCCTCAAAAGGAAGGGAATCACATGCACAACCTAGAGGAAACTTGAGCTGTGCTGAGTGGGCTAATTCAGTCACACAAGAAGCTGCCTGGCTCCCCAGTGGGAGCTCCTCAGGGAGTCGGAGTCAGGAGAGACAGAACCGTAGGCATCACAGTCTGGGGGCATGGAGAGCTGGCGCATTCAATGGGCAGTTTTATTTTTGCACTATGAAGATTTCTAGCATGGCCATGATGGTTGTTCAACATGGGGCATACATAGCACCCCTGAACCCTTAGAAATACCTACCACAGGGCAGTAAGAGGACTCAGGTGAGGCACTTGAGCTGACTTTGATCTCCAGGACCCACAGAAGAAAATCAACTCAACTCGTGCAATGTGTCCCCTGTGGTGGTTTGAACCAGGAGTGCCCTTCATAGGCTCATGTCGTTGAACCCCTCGTCCTCAGTTGTTGATGCTGCTTTGGGAGGTTTAGGTGTGGCCTTGCTGGAGGAAGCGCATCACTGGAGGGCAGGCTTGGTCGTGCCCATTTAGAGTCTCTCTGCTTCCTGTGCCTGCTTGAAGATGTGAGCGCTCAGCGTTCTGCTCCAGCTGCCTCTTCCCACAGCTGCCCTCCATGACGGACTCTTATTCCTCTGGAACCCTAAGCCCAATAAACTCTTCTTTCATTTTTTTAATGTTTGCTTTATAATTTTAGAAATAAAGAAGACATTCTGCATTCAACAAACAAAGAACTGGTACTTGGCCTCATGGTCTGAACTGCTGGAATTGGCTTGCTGGTTTTATGGTACCACAGTGTACACAGACCAAGGACAACAATGACTTTTCTGAATTTCCTTTCTCTGGGTAAGAAATTTGATTCATTAATTTGGCAAGAAGAAGTGCAGAATGACCAAAGAACAGAAATGATCTTTCAAAGAAGCCAGCTTCAGAGCCTGGAAAAGTTGAATGAATTCCTGACAAACATGAAGAACTCAAGAAGGAAGTCAGATTTCTTAAGGAAATGATTCCAAAGCTGGAGGAACATATACAAGATGAACTTGGAGGGAAGATCGCCGTTCATACGTTCTCAGCACAGAGCTAGAATAAGAAGGGTGACAACAGGGCTGGAGAGGTGGCTCAGTGGTTCAGAGCACCGACTGCTCTTGCAGAGGACCCGGGTTAGATCCCCAGCACCCACATGGCGGCTGAGAACCTTCTTTAACTCCAGTTCCAGGGGAATCCGACACCCTCTTCTGACCTCCATGGCATTGCACGACACGGGTGCACAGACCTACATGCAGACAGTACATTCATACACATAAAAAATAAATAAAATTTAAAAATTTTTTTAAAAAAGACATTGCTGAAGAAGACAGTCATCGCTTGTCAGAATAGGTAACCTGTTTTCTAACGTGGTTACTGTGTGACCTTTTATCTAAGAGCTCCCTGGTCCAATAGAGAACTTCCTGTGCTGAAGGAAGTTGGCTGGAACTGTGCTGCTCAGCATAGTAGCCACTATGTAACTCTTGAGCACTTAAAATGTGGACTTGTCAGGGCTGGAGAGATGGCTCAGTAGTTAAGAGCACTGGCAGCTCTTATAGAGGACCTGGGTTCAACTCCCAGCATCCACATGGCAGCTAACAACTATCTGTAACTTCAGTTCTAGGGGATCTGACACTCTGTTCTGACCTCTGTGGGCACTGCACAACACAGGTGCACTTACATACATTCAGACAATACACTCATATACATAAAATAATAATAATACAGCCAGGTGTGGTGGCACACACTTTTAATCCCAGCACTCAGGAGGCAGAGCCAGGCAGATCTCTGTGAGTTCAAGGCCAGCCTGGTCTACAGAGTGAGTTTCAGGCCATCTGGGGCCACAGGGAGACTCTGTCTCAAAAATACCAAAAAAAAATAATAATAATAATAATAATACATAAAATATTTTTTTAATCTGGACTTGTAAAATTGAGGAACTGAACTTTTAATTTTATATAATTGTAATTATAATTTTTATTGAAGTTTTGTGTATTTCATATAACATTTCTTATTCAAATTTAAACCAATTCCCCCTTCTTACTCCCCACCCTGCCATAGATCAAACATTCTGCCCTACATGTCTTTCATCTTTTCTCAGTCTTTTTTTTTTAATTATTCAATGCCAAAGTTTAGTGTTTTGGGCAGAAGTTTACTGTAACTGTTCTTTCTATAGGTGACCTTGGTCGTGGTGTTTCATCACAGCAACAGGAAAGTAACTAATACAGAAGTTGTTACCAGAAAGTGGGTTACTGCTGTGAAGAGCCTGGCCTTATTGGTTTGGGAAGGAATATGGAAGATTTTGGAAATACGGACTGGAAACACAGTTGAATCATGTAAGCAGAGCTTAATGGACTGGAAAAATGACTTAAACAGCAACTGGGATATTTTGGCTAGGAATCTAGCTGCAGTCCGCCTACAGCCTAAAAACTTGTCTGAGGCTCAATTACAGTGTAATGCACTAACTTCTTTGATGGGGGAAAGTTCAAGACAGCCTAATGTTGAATCAGTAAGGTTATTAATGATGAATATTACACAGATCTATAATGAAAAAGCAAATGAAGCAGAAAGAAATACAAAGTTTGGAGAAGAGAGGGCAAAGACACTTAATAATGTGTTAGCCAAGTGAGTGGCGGGAGGGAGGGCCTCTTTGTAAGATCAGAGCTGTTAGAGAGAGGCCTCCACTTCAACAATGGGAGGAGGACCCTCAGGTCAAGACCCCACCCAGCTAAGCTTCCAGTTTGCAAAAGTAAAAAGCTCCAAGGAAACAACACAGAGAAGCTACTGGAATGTGGATGAAGGGGACTAGGTCCATCCCAAGCTGGCAGCTGATGTTGGCAGTGTGGTTCACATGGTGCTGGCTTTAGAAGCAAGAAGGATGCAGTGATGAGGGGCTCGAGTCTTCCTCCATGATTTCAGATTGCTGCTGAATTAACAACATACAGTCACCCAAAAAAGCTTGGATAAATTTAATGAAATTTACACCTTGATTCCTGCCTATAGGTATGTGTACTACAACTGCCTTTTTGAGACTAATGGGTCAAAAATAAAAAACCTAAAGTAAAAAAAAAAGGGGGATACAGTTATATATTAAACCTTTTTGTCAAAAACTTTCAATTTAATCTTAAAACTAACTATGGGAAAAGATTTGTATGTTCCCACAGGTCAAAATGTCACCAACTCAATGGCTGAGAAAGAAAAGATACAGCCTTCCATCATGTAGGTTGTACCAAGAAATACCAGCAGAGAAGTTGGCCCATCTTAACACTAAAAGGAAGAAAAGCCTCAGACTGCTACAGGCATCAAACATCTCTGAGGACCATAGGTGTAACAACTGTTTATAGTGAGTCCTAATGAACCTTACCTTCTAGGTGCAGAACAGTTTTAATATGAGAGACCTCCTTACCTCTTTTTCATAGAACAAAGAAAAAGATGGTGGTAATGAAGTCATTCTCTAACTGTAAATTAGAGCTGACTGTTATAGAGGTAATCTCTTATAAAACTGGTAAAACTGCTTTCTTTAATTGACTAATAGACATAGGAACTGTAAAAAGGATTATTCTCTATTCAGAACTAGATATAATACTAAAGTCTCTTTAAGGAGTGCATATAAGCAAAATATATTAATACAGGAGAGCATTGATAACAGCAATGGATTATTCTGCCAAGGAGATGTTGGCCAGGGGATCCAAGCCCCCCCAAAAGGTAAAGGCTTCTTGCCTGTAAACTGGGATACCTGCAAGAAGAGAGGCTGTAAGGCCCTGCTGTCAAAAACCTGATGTAAGCATGGGAAGGTTGTATTGAGACCACACTTGCAAGTGTACTGTTGATCTCTGGAATACCAGAGAGGGTTACAAAGGCCACTGAACCAATAAAGCAAATGGTGGTCTCCTTGAGTCAAGCAAGACTCCTCCACCAACATCAGCTACACCTCACCTGCTTGGAGATACTGTGCAGCAGAGGCAGCCATATGTCTGTATATCCCAAAACTATTTGGCTATTAGCTCTCTCCTTGGAGGAATAACTCATGGATGTTGCCACAAGCTTATATTCTCTAGTGATTAGGAGACGTTATATGCCACAGTCATCTTTCACAGGAAAAAAAGTAATCCATGGATTAACACACCATCCAAACATCTGTGTCTATACCAAAGTAACCTACCATAGTAACTAGCAATGTTTAAATACCTATATATCTAATCGCTTGTGCTTCATTAGTAGTATTGAAAGGTTATTCATGGACAAACGGTCAGCCCATGAAAGGAAACAGCCAGAACTGATCAGAGTCCAAAATGACATCTCCAGACAAAGTAGACTGTTCTGCTTCTCATCCACCTGTACCCCTTTTCTAAGCCTAAGGAACAATCTGCGAAAGATGGGGTGTGGTAGAATGTAAGGGCTGCAGTTGGGGTGAATGGCAAAACTACGGCAATACAGTCTGGACACTTATTTGATCAACTTGATTGAACATTCAAGCCCCTCCAGCTGGATGGCGGGAGCCTTGGGCTGTGTGGGTTTGGGCACAACTGCTTGCAAATTGGTTTTACATGAAGGATGCTTGTACTCAAAAAAAAAAAAAGGAACTAGATACTGAAAAGTCTTTAAAGCAGGTTTTCATGCCAGGCCTGAAGAAGGCCAAGAGCTTGGAGGAAGATAGTCATTAAAATCCACTCTGTAAGATTTGTAGTTTAAAAGGGTATACTTAAAAAAATAACATATATTTATATAGAGAGGTATTTCAGTAGAGATTTATACAGAAATACAAAATAAACCATATAAGTTAATGGACTTGATTTCTCTGAAGTCATAGTCCAGTCATATAGCTTTAAAGAGCAAAGTGTATGTTGGGTAAAATTTATTTGGCAGGTACTCAACTCTGCCCAAGCTATATCCACATATTATAGCATATTTTAAGGCTTAGTGAAATGTTTAGATTAGTTAAATTTGGTTGTAGGTTTCAGTGAAAATGGTAATACATTTGAACTAATTGGGAATATAAAATGTTAATTGTCTTATTTTTTTTTATTTTTTTTTATTTCATTTATTTCTGTATGTGTATGAATGTACTGTCTGCATGCAGGTCTGTGCACCCGTGTCGTGCAATGCCACGGAGGTCAGAAGAGGGTCTCGGATTCCCCTGGAGCTGGAGTTCTCCTGGAATTGGAGTCTCAGATTCTCCGGACGCCAGGTGGTGCGGGGACGAACCTGGTCCCTCTGGAGATTTCGGGCGCTCTTAACCGATAGCCATATTCCCACCGTTAATGGTCTTATTTATAATTTGTATTGAACTTCCAACATAATTTGTATTGGGGTTAAGGTACCAAATGGTCTCTATATTTTCTGAATTATACAACATAACATTATAACACTTTCTTTACTTATTCCTGTCGACAATTTAAAGGAATAATTTTAAATTTACAATTCCCAAATAAAATAGCATACAAGTCCAATGGAGAAACGTTTTGGATAAATTTAATGAAAAGTCATCCTTGGCTCCTTAAGGGTATGTGTAATAGAGCTTAGGCATCTATAGGTCAAACATAAAAGTTAAAAAACAAAAAGAGGAGGTGGGAGGTGGGATACAAATGGAAAACTCTGTGTGCCAATCCTATTGATAAATTTGCAATTTTTGAGATCTTGAAACTAACCATGGGGAGATTTTGTAGGTTCCCACAGGAAAACACCAATCGAAATGCCTGAAAACGTACAACTTTTGGCTGTGCAGGAAGGACGGGGAAAATCCAGCAGAGAGGCTGACCCATCTGAACATTAAAAAGGAGAAAAGCCTCAGACTGCTCAGGCATCAAACATCTCTGTTGTTCCTATTTGTAACAACTGTTTTTGTGTCCTAATGAAGTTTACTTTTCAGATGCTGAGAAACCTTCCACCTCTCCCCTTTATAGGAAAACGAAAAACATGATGGGTACGGAAGTCATTCCGACTGTAAATTAGAGCCAATGTTATAGTGGTAATTTCCTAAAAAACAGGTAACGAACCCGTTTTTAATTGACTGATATGCATAGGAATTGTGAAAGGAGAATTCTCTATCTAGAGTAGCCCAAATTCAATAGTAAAGTCCTTTATAAGCGGTGTAATTAAGCAAAATATATTGTACGGAAAGCTCTGATATCAGTGAATTATTCTGCCTAGGAATGTTGGCTAGGGATTCAACCCCCACCCCAAAATTATAAAGGCCTTTTGCCTATAAAAACCCATTTTATCTGCAAGGAGAAAGGCGCTGTTTTCAAAGACCTGGTGTGAGCATGAAAAATTGTTATGAGATGTCACTTGCTGATATGTAACTGGCCTCTGAAATGCTATAGAGCATTACCAAAGGCCACTAAAGCAAATACAGCAAAAACTGGTCTCCTTGAGACACGCAAGACTCCTCCATCAGTATGAGCTACACCTCAACTGCCTGTAGATACTGTCCAACAGTGGCAGCATGTCTATATATATATATATACTATATCTCTTACAGAATAATAGATATATATCCCAAATCTAAATTGGGCTATAGCTCTCTCCTTGGAGGAAACACTCACAGTGGATGCCACAAACTTATGCCCCTCGATGGTTAGGAGATTTTTATAAGCCACAATAAGAACCTTGTCACCCTTTACAGAAAAACCACAGTTGTGGATTAGCATACCATCAAAGCAGCTGTGTCTATGCTCACATCTTAACTTCACATAATAAGTGGTACTGCTAAAATGCCTGTGAACATCCAATTGCTTGTGTTTTGTTTGTATGACTAAAAAGGGTATCCTTGGAAAACTGTCAACCCATGAAGGAAACAACCTGAACAAGAACTAGAGTCCAAAATGACACTCCAAAGAAAGATAGACTGTGTGCTTCTCACCCACTGGTAGCGCCCGATTCCCCAAAGCCTGGAACAAATTGTGGAAGAGGCGGCATGGTAGATTGTAAGAGCTGCAGAGAGATTGGGGTAAATAGTGAGACCGAATAGCAAATATAGACTGGGCTCTTATTTGATCTACATGCTTGTGCATACAAGCACCACCAACTGGACTATGGGAACATTGGGTTTTCAAAATTTGGACATAGATCTTGCAATTGAGTTTTTAAGAACTGAATTTACTGACACTCATTGCTTATGCTTAATATTTTGGCTCACTTCAAAAAAAAATCCACCAATTACCTAATCGTACAGCCAACTGAGTAAACATCAATGTTATGTAAAAACAACTGTGTTATTATAATTGTGAATCCCTTAAAATCAACAAATAAAAACGGAAGAAAAGCAGAGAGAGAGAGAGAGAGAGAGAGAGAGGATACAAGGGACTTTTAAAAATTATTTCTTGGGGCTGGAGAGATGGCCTAGCGGTTGAGGGCACTGACTGCTCTTGCAGAGGACCCGGGTTCGATCCCCAGCACCCACATGGCGGCTGAGAACCGTCTGTAACTCCAATTCCAGGAGAACTCCAGTTCCAGGGGAATCCCCGACGCCCTCTTCTGACCTCCGCGGCATTGCACGACACGGGTGCACAGGTACACTCATACACATAAATAAAAATAAATAAAATTTTAAAAAATTATTTATTTAGGGGCTGGAGAGATGGCCTAGCGGTTAAGAGTGCCGACCGCTCTTACAGAGTACCCGGGTTCGATCCCCAGCACCCACATGGTGGCCGAGAACCATCTGAAACTCCAATTCCAGGAGAACTCCAGTTCCAGGGGAATCCACACCCTCTTCTGACCTCTGCGGCATTGCACGACACGGGTGCACAGACCTGCATGCAGACAGTGCATTCATACACATACAGAAATAAATAAAATTTAAAAACAATTTTATTTCTTTAAAAAAATAAATAAATAAAATTATTTCTTTTGTGTGTGTATTTGTATGAGTGTTCTGCCTGCGTATGTGTTAGTGCATCCATTCATGCAATGCTCGAGGAAGCCAGAAGAGGGTGTCACATCCCCCTGGAGCTGGAGTTATGGGTGTTTGTTAGCCATGGGTGTGGGTGCTGGGAACCGAACCCAGGTCCTCTTCAAGAGCAGCCAGTGCTCTTAACCACTAAGGGTGGTTAAGGTCTCTCCAACCCTCAAGGGTTTTGTTTTGTTTTGTTTTGTTTTGTTTTGTTTTGTTTAATGCAAGACTATGGGGTTAAGGCTGGGACATAGCTGAGTTGGTAGAGCAGTTTCCTAGCATGCATGAAGCTCTGAGTTTGATCCCCAGCACTGCACACCCATCGTCCCAACACTGTGGATGCAGGAGGATCAGGAGTCCAAGGTCATCTTCTGCTACACAGTGAGCTCAAGGCCTGCTTGGGTTACATGTGAACCAGTCCCAAAACAAAACAAAACAAAACAAAGCAGTCTTAATCTCTCATAAACAGATTTAAAACAGGCATGTTTTGCGAGTGTACCGTCTGGTGGGCAATTATGTGGAGTAAAGCGCAGCCTGGATGACTGATGTTGATTCTGCTTAATGCCAAGTTGGAGAACCAGCGCGGCACAAGCACCCAGGACTTGGAAGTTGGAGGATTCCTGGTCATTTGCGGGGAGGTGGCTGCAACACCCACCGCGCCCACCAGAGGGCAGGCGTCTCCTCACAGAGCAAGGAGACAACGTTCACAATTTCTGACTTGAATATGCCGCAAATTTGCAACTTACTTTGGGCCAAACTGAAGGAGAAGTTAAACGGAAAATGGGGTCTTCGCACTCGAAGTTGCTAAGTTGGAGGGTTCTGCAGAGCCTGCTTGTGAAGATGCGCTCCAAGTGCGTATGCTTGGTGGGGGACCTGCAGAGGAAGGATGGCTTAAAATCTTTTGGAGACTTGGAGACTCCACAGGGATGACCGGAAGTCACACCTATGGCCCATTTAAAGGCTCAGTTTTGTCAGGATAAGGTGCTTCAATTGCAACCCAGTCTGACATTGGCTGTCCCTTATAAAGGCCATTTTTTAATTTTATATGTTCATGAGTGTATTGCCTGCATGTATGTAAGTGCATGTGTGTGTGCAATGCCGGTGCATGTCAGAAGAGGGCATCAGATCCCCTGGAATTGGAGTTACAGATGGTTGTTAGCCTCCATGTGGGTGTTGGGAATTGAACCCAGGTCCTTGGCAAGAGGAGCCAGTGCTCCTACCTGCTGAGACATTACTCGAACCGATCCCCTTAAAAACAAACAAATGGTTGAGTGGTAGCAACCTCTGCTTCTGAGATCTGAGGTTAGTCGGCTCAGCTTCTCAGCTTTCCTTACCTCTCCCTATCCTTTCACAGAAGCTGATTTATTTTTACCTGAGTGCACCAGGTTAAACAGATTTCAAGAGGGGGGATCTAGTGTGAGAGGTTCACAGCCACACCATCGTTTCCTCATTTTCATTGTGTGGCCCTGATTACAAGCCTGGTTCCCAATCAATCATTGAAACCTTGCACTGTCCAGTCTTTTTTTTTTTTTTTTGTCTTTTTAAAGACAGGGTCTCCCTGTAGCCCCAGCTGTCCTGGAGCTCGCTCTGTAGATCAGGCTGGCCTTGAACTCACAGAGATCTGCCTGCCTCTGCCTCCCGAGTGCTAGGATTAAAGGCATGCGCCACCACGCCCGGCTGTCCAGTCTTTTAAAAGATACATGTGCCTTTGTTTCTGCCCAGTGGGGACAGAGGATTGAGCAGGAAGTTCGCTGTGTTCTCCCGGAAGATTCTCCTGTAGAGGGAAACCAGCCTGGAGACATCGTACAAACAGCTCTAGTGAAATGGCTCTCGTAGGGTTACAGTGGGCTGAGAGGTGCCTTGGGGTGCCTGTCATTTCCTGTTAACGACTTCAAGACTCACAGTTTGCAGAGGAATCCAAAGGTTGCTGACTAAAACATTCATCCTGACTATGACCATAATCACATCCCAAGGTCTGAACTATGAAAAGCAGTAAAACAGGGCTGGGAAGCTCAGTGGTAAAGAGCACACATGCTCAGCTCAACATAACCTATGGCCCTGAGCTCCATCCCCACCACCACTAATAACAATTACAATAATGACAAAGGCAGGAAAGTGACAGAAAATATCCCATGGGACAAAGCACCCTTGACCTTCACTCCATCCATGTCAGTAACAGGGTAACAGCCCTTTCCTCTGCTTTTTCTGGGAACCCCTTTGCTTATGGGTGATTGAACCTTGAACCTCATGCCTGGTGCAAAGACTTCCCCCAGTTGGGAATGTGCCCTCGAGGAACGAGAACAAGGAGCACTAGGGCAGCCTGTGAATTCTCACAAAATAGAGGTGAAAGGGATCTACTAGAAAAAACATCATTAGGTCAGTTACACATACACACACACACACACACACACACACACACACACACACACACGCATGCCCGATCTCATCAAACAAGCACACTCACATGCTGTGAAAGATTGAAATGTGCCTGCCCGGGAAGATCCAGGTGGATTTTGAAGCAACATGAAGCTCAGGCATGCCTGCACTCTCAAAAGACAAACTCCAGAACGAAGCTGACATCTGACAACAGAGGAAGGGGTGGAGGAAGTCCGTCCTGTGTTAATGAACGAGGGCAACTGATGTAATCCCAAAAGGAAGGCCCAAACGCAGCCTGTCCCCGCAGGCACTGCTGTCTCTGGGACCCCAGCCACTTTTGAATTAAGATATTAGGCATGTTGACTTGCGGGGCAGATGGTTAATCCATACCTCCAAGTAGAGCCATTGCCCTAAAAATGACCACGATGGCTGATCCCCTCTTTTTTGACTCTGTGTGCCTGCAACTTTGGGCTTGATCCCAGTCCCAAGCTGTAAGAGCCCAGCGTGTAGAAAGCCACCTGGTATCTGGTTACTGACTCTGGTACACTGAAACCAAATGCAGTTCATTGGAAGGAAACCCACCCACACAAGAACCCCAGCTGCCACCTTGCATAGTGATGATTTCAAGGACTTTGGGGACAGAGCAGTTATTGGAGCCAAGCAGCATGACAGTGGAACAGTCAGGAGGAACAGGGTAAGTGGCATTTCCTATTCATCTCCCATTGGCTCCCAGACCTTCAAGGGTAGAGTGGGGAGGGGGATAGGGGAGGAGGTGCCCCTCCCCTGAATGAACATTTCCCACTACACTGGTCATTGGTCACTGTACTGTTGAATTTTGGTCAACCGACACAAATTGGAGACACCTGGGAGGAGGGATCCTCAGCTGAGGAAAGTCCCCTATCACACTGGCCTGTGGGTGCGGCTGTGGGGCATTTTCTGGACTGCTAATTGAGATAGGAGGGCATAGCCCACTGTGGATGGCACCATCCCTGGGCAGGTGGGCATGGGCTGTGTGAGAAAAGCAGCTGAGCAGCCAGGGGAGCCAGGCAGAGAGCAGCATCCCTCCATGGTCTCTGCATCAGCTCTGGCATCCAGGCCAAGCCAGGGGAGCCAGCCAGTGAGCAGCGTCCCTCCATGGTCTCTGCATCAGCTCTGGCATCCAGGCCAAGCCAGGGGAGCCAGGCAGAGAGCAGCGTCCCTCCATGGTCTCTGCATCAGCTCTGGCATCCAGGCCAAGCCAGGGGAGCCAGCCAGAGAGCAGCGTCCCTCCATGGTCTCTGCATCAGCTCTGGCATCCAGGCCGAGCCAGGGGAGCCAGCCAGAGAGCAGCGTCCCTCCATGGTCTCTGCTTCAGCTCTGGCATCCAGGCCAAGCCAGGGGAGCCAGCCAGAGAGCAGCGTCCCTCCATGGTCTCTGCATCAGCTCTGGCATCCAGGCCGAGCCAGGGGAGCCAGCCAGAGAGCAGCGTCCCTCCATGGTCTCTGCATCAGCTCTGGCATCCAGGCCGAGCCAGGGGAGCCAGCCAGAGAGCAGCGTCCCTCCATGGTCTCTGCTTCAGCTCTGGCATCCAGGCCAAGCCAGGGGAGCCAGCCAGAGAGCAGCGTCCCTCCATGGTCTCTGCATCAGCTCTGGCATCCAGGCCGAGCCAGGGGAGCCAGCCAGAGAGCAGCGTCCCTCCATGGTCTCTGCATCAGCTCTGGCATCCAGGCCGAGCCAGGGGAGCCAGCCAGAGAGCAGCGTCCCTCCATGGTCTCTGCTTCAGCTCTGGCATCCAGGCCAAGCCAGGGGAGCCAGCCAGAGAGCAGCGTCCCTCCATGGTCTCTGCATCAGCTCTGGCATCCAGGCCGAGCCAGGGGAGCCAGCCAGAGAGCAGCGTCCCTCCATGGTCTCTGCATCAGCTCTGGCATCCAGGCCGAGCCAGGGGAGCCAGCCAGAGAGCAGCGTCCCTCCATGGTCTCTGCTTCAGCTCTGGCATCCAGGCCAAGCCAGGGGAGCCAGCCAGAGAGCAGCGTCCCTCCATGGTCTCTGCATCAGCTCTGGCATCCAGGCCGAGCCAGGGGAGCCAGCCAGAGAGCAGCGTCCCTCCATGGTCTCTGCATCAGCTCTGGCATCCAGGCCGAGCCAGGGGAGCCAGCCAGAGAGCAGCGTCCCTCCATGGTCTCTGCTTCAGCTCTGGCATCCAGGCCAAGCCAGGGGAGCCAGCCAGAGAGCAGCGTCCCTCCATGGTCTCTGCATCAGCTCTGGCATCCAGGCCGAGCCAGGGGAGCCAGCCAGAGAGCAGCGTCCCTCCATGGTCTCTGCATCAGCTCTGGCATCCAGGCCGAGCCAGGGGAGCCAGCCAGAGAGCAGCGTCCCTCCATGGTCTCTGCTTCAGCTCTGGCATCCAGGCCAAGCCAGGGGAGCCAGCCAGAGAGCAGCGTCCCTCCATGGTCTCTGCATCAGCTCTGGCATCCAGGCCGAGCCAGGGGAGCCAGCCAGAGAGCAGCGTCCCTCCATGGTCTCTGCATCAGCTCTGGCATCCAGGCCGAGCCAGGGGAGCCAGCCAGAGAGCAGCGTCCCTCCATGGTCTCTGCATCAGCTCTGGCATCCAGGCCAAGCCAGGGGAGCCAGCCAGAGAGCAGCGTCCCTCCATGGTCTCTGCTTCAGCTCTGGCATCCATGCCAAGCCAGGGGAGCCAGCCAGAGAGCAGCATCCCTCCATGGTCTCTGCATCAGCTCTGGCATCCAGGACAAGACAGGGGAGCCAGCCAGAGAGCAGCGTCCCTCCATGGTCTCTGCTTCAGCTCTGGCATCCAGGCCAAGCCAGGGGAGCCAGCCAGAGAGCTGCGTCCCTCCATGGTCTCTGCTTCAGCTCCAGCATCCAGGCCCCTTCCTTGACTTCCTGCCCTAACTTCCCTTGGTGACGAGCTGTGATCAGGAAGTTTAAGCCAAATAAATCCTGTCCTCCCCAAGTTGGTTTTGGTCAATGGGCTTTTTTTGTTTGTTTTGTTTGTTTGTTTATCTGTTTTGTTTTGTCTTGTTTTATTTTGAGACAGGGTCTCCCTGTAGCCCCAGATGGCCTGGAACTCACTAAGTAGAGCAGACTGGCCTTGAACTCGCAGAGAGCTGCTTTCCTCTGCCTCCTGAGAGCTAGGATCAAAGGCGTGTGCCACACACCCGGCTTAAAGACAGTTCTTAGCTGCCATGTGGGTGCTGTTAATCAAACCCAGTCCTCCGCAAGAACAGTCAGCGCTCTTAACCACCGAGCCATCTCTCCAGCCCCTTGGTCAGTGTTTTAATCATAGCAATAAAATAAAACTAGAACAGGGTCGTATTCTAATTCCAGCTCATCAGACCTGTTTCCTGATAAAACTAGCACTTTCCAAAAACATTGTTCCCTAGGGCAGAAATGATAACATCCAATACTTGGGTAGATGGTGGATATTTGCTGACATTTAAATCATACATTACTTTAGTCTGGTCGAGCGGTTAACACCTATATTCCTAACACTTGGGAGGTAAGGTAGTTCACGAGTTCCAAGCCAATCAGGGCTATATAGTAAGACTCAACATCTATAAAATGTTTAAATGAATACCAAAAATGATAAAAAGTAAGGATATTGCAAGTGACCTGGCTGTGACATCTGTCACCCCATTGATACCCAGGGTTGATTTTGAGGATCTGGCTGGCTGGGTGGGTGTCCCTGTCTTCCATCACCATTGTGTGTGTGTGTGTGTGTGTGTGTGTGTGTGTGTGTGTGTG